>JAQMYF010000026.1:3408770-3419081 GCA_030014195.1 Neosilurus mollespiculum
GCACCCCCCCCCCCCCCCCCCCAACCCAGCTAAACCATAATTCGTTCACTCATTCATTTTCTAAGCTGCTTATTCCTAATTAGGGTCGCGGAAATGCTGGAGCCCATCTCTGCCGACTCTGGGCCAGACCATTGAAAGGCCAACACACACACAACCATTCACACTCACTCTCACACCTAGGGCCGATTTGGAACAGCCAATCAGCCTCAAGTGCATGTTTTTAGACTGTGGGAGAAAACCGGAGTAACCAGAGGAAACCCACACAAGCACTGAGAGAACATGCGAACTCCACACAGAAATACCCCGAGCCTGGGAATCGACCTTCTTGCTGTGAGGCACTTCAAGGTGATGTTCAAGGTGATGAATACCATCAAGATTTGAACACTTGAGTTTACACTCAAGGCACATGCTATCATTTAAATAAAGTAGACACACAGGAAAAGCAAGAGCCATTTATACAGCATAAATTCAATCCAACACATCATAGATCTACTGTAGATTATAGATCTGAGCAGCAGAGGGCGCTACACAGGGGGGGGTGAAATGTATTCATGATTTTCAATCCATCCATCCGGGTGGCGCCATGGTTAGCAATTCCGCAGCACAGCGAGAAGGCCTGTGTTTGATTCTGTGTGGAGTCGGCACGTTCCCCCTGTGCTTGCGTGAATTTTATCCGGGTACTCCGGTTTCTTCCCACAGTCCAAAAACATGCATAGTAGGCTAATTGGTTGATCCAAATCGCCCCTAGGTGTGAGGGTGAGTGTGAGTGGCTGTATGTGTATTGGCCCTGCAGTGGTCTTGCGAGCTGTTCAGGGTGTACCCTGCCTTTACCTAATGTCAGCTGAGATAGGCTTCAGCCTCCCCGCGACCATACTAGGCAGTTTGGCAGATGGGTGCGTGAGTGAGTGTTAATGAATGGTTACTGACTCTGTTCTTGTCCCTAGAAACCTTTCCTATACATCCAGACTGCACTATATTGTACTGACACAACATATTGTTTTAACAGTGCCGTATTAGTCGCGGTGATGGTGAAAGTATAATGATCTCCAAATTAGAGTAATAATTTAACCAATCTTGTGTGTAGCATTCCCATCCTGCCTCCGCACTCATTTTATTCCAGATCATTCCTAGTGACGCTTTTCTTAAGTAGTACCTGTTTTTGGCAGGTTATACCTGCCGATCACCCAGAATGACTCTCTGAACAGTGGAACCCCTTGTCTGAAGTGCAACAGTATGGGGGTTGAAGGCTTCAAGGTCCCTGTGTGGGTGGAAAAGGCAACAGTCCAGAGCACACAAGATAAGTAAATTGTAGTTTTTCTAACTACCTTTCAACTATTGTGTGATATGAAGATACAATAAATCCTTCCTTCGTGGCTTTGATATCTTTACGTCACTCACATACCCAACAACGTGGCGATGTATTTCTAATACGCTGATCTATAACCGATATTACCGTTTCATATTTCGTGTATATATATGTAGGGAGAAATAAATCAATGAGTAATAAAACATTAACCAGCAGTGGGGTGTCGAGAAGTGGTTGAGCTGCAGCCATCTGTCCAGGAGCTACATCGTTTAAAATTATCACCGGTGGGTTTGGTAAGTCTGAATCCTTCATTTCGCCCTTCAGAATGGCTCGCACTCTTGGCGAACTTTCAATAAATGAGATGACATCAAAATTCGTAAATGCGTCCAAATTATGCACTTTGCAGCTTAATCTCTAAAGGCTACGGGTCCAGGCCTCTGAGGACTTTAACCATTAAATACATTAGAGTTATGTTTATACTTAAAAATGATGCTTTTAAAAGTATTTTCAGGTATAATATTGTTTTATGTGTTGTTATAGTAACTGTTCAATGATTGTAATAATTAAAAAACAGGAATAATGATAAATAATCAAAATGGGTTTTTTTTTTTTTTGGTAATCAAAATTCTTTCAATGAATAAATAATACACTGATTTTTTTAATGCATTCACAGAGAATCCGTCGCACTTGTTGTAAATGGTTTGTGTAAGTACAGAGTTGAAAAGTTGCACGATGCAAACGCAAACAAAGCTGTAACTGATTTGTGTGCTTTTGTTTCGAGGTGAGTGGGTAGAGGTCACATGGGTCTAACTTTCGCACTCTAGTAAGACCTTACCACTAATAATAACATATATTAAAGAAAATCCCAAAATATATGGAGACATTTCAAAATACCGCTTTTAAGATACTCTGTTGATTTTTGTTTTTATGTTATTTGTATTTTCTTATGATTATTTTATGCAAAAGCGAAACTGCATGAGCGATCCAGAGCATTTTTTCACAAATAAACGGCAGAATTGATGATATGTTTGTCCTATAAATTATTTTAAATGTTTGTGAAGGGTAGGCTGCATTGCCATCAGCGTGTTTCTGCCCTGCGATGGCCTGGCGAGCTGTCCAGGGTGTACTCTGCCCTCGCCCAGTGTCGGCTGAGATGGGCGCCAGATTAAGCGGTTCAGAGAATGAATGAATGAATGAATGATTGTTATGTGAAGGCTTAATCTAGTGCAAATAATCATAAATCGTTAAGGTATTGTATTGTACATCTAAAATAATAGATTTGCAGCAAAAGCGTGCCCTAAATAAAGCAGACGTACAAAAACAATTTGGACAAAAAATTAGGCAGAATATTTATCCAAACACTTTGTAAAACCTGGGTTTATAGATAATTGCTGGTACTAAATATTAATTATTAACTACAATCTTGTGTCCATTAGTTATAAACTTATAACACAGGAAGTGGGGGGGGGGGGGGCAAGAGGAATATAAATATGAATAAATAACCAAAACAAATAATAAACCGATCACTTTTGTCCACGGTGGTTTTAACAGCTCATCCTTGCTGTATCAGAGATGTGTTCAGGGTTCAATTACTTTTATTTCTTCTCCCCAAGGAACTCTGACCAATCCCACCTGCTCCCATAGTTCTTTGCGTTTTCATGTTTGGGATATCTCCTGATGAAACTGGCTTATTCTGTTCCTCCAAATACAGCTAAATTATATATAGGGTTGGTCCGACAAAACTGCTTCCTTCACAGGGTGGCGCGGCTCTCCCTCAGAGATAGGGTGAGAACCTCGGCCATCCGGAAGGAGCTCGAAGTAGAAACACCCCCCCACCCCCCACTCCCAAAATACTCTCCTGAATGAACAATGCAACCATTGTACATGATGAAGGAATATTTGGAGTAATCACACATAAGCTGACTACAGCAGATGCTTTGTTTCTACCTGTTCAGCTATGTGAACCGCTCTCACACACAAGCACTGGCCAGCTTCTCTTTGGACGACTGGCCAGGTTCAAGACAAATCCCAATTTAAGAAATTCTCCTCTGGTTATGACCTCATCTCCAAAATCCAGGAACCTCGCTGAGTAACAGCTTTGTTAAACAGAATGTGATAGAACTTTGCCAAGACAGGAAGTCCTTTAGAGAATTTTAGTGCTTTCAGTCAAGTGCTGTTGATTCTGGTAGTAGATTCTACTCAAATCCAAACGCCTCCTTGTCCTCAGCTGATTATCTGGACTACACAAAAAAATCGTAGTTTTCCACCACCATCATGTAATACATGAGAGTGGAGTGGATGCGAGGTTTGTCGCTTCTATAATGATTACAGTAAATATATCTGGTGCACGCAGAAAACAAAACTATGATCAATTAATTATCAAATGCCAGGTGGTGGTATTCATTGGAGGTGGTATTCATTCACCTGCCGAACTGCTTGATCCTACCATGGACGCAGGGAGGCTTGAGCCCTTCTCAGCTGACTCTGGGTGAAGGCTGGGTACACCCTGAACAGCCAACACAAACACACAACCATTCACACTCACACCTAGGGGCAATTTGTAACAATCAGTTAGCCTTATGTGCATGTCTTTGGTCTGTGGGAGGAAACTGGAGTACCTGGAAGAAACCCATGCAAGCACGGGAAGAACATGCAAACTCCACACAGAATCGAAACTCTTGATAGAAAGCCCGGGACTTGAACCCGGGACATTCTTTCTGTGAGGCAGACATGCTAACCGCCACGCCACCGTGCCGCCTACAAAAAAAAATCAGAAATCATTTAAATTACATTTAAGGTGCCGTCCAGTACATGAAGTATATGATGGTGTGTTGCAGGTCAAAGTGGAGAATATGAAGCTCCATCCTTCACTGCTGATGCTGCTCTGTTTACTTCCATGTGGACTGATGGTAAGATGAACTTCTGAACACTTTCAGAGGGTAAAAAAAAACCAAATAGCTCATTAAAAGGGGAATCGTTGATTCTGGTGAAAGATTGTTAATGAAGTTCTGCCCCTAGTTCCCAAATTCACCCACACAATGACACTAACAGCAATAGCCCCCCATCTACCTGCCAGCCAATCAGGCTGCACTTGTGCTGTGCATGAACATAAATGCTCCATTGTGCTGATTGACTGGAATAGTGTTGTGTGGCTCGCATGAAGCCACCTTGTATTTTCCCCATTTACAAAACCAGGCCTGTGTTCAAACACTGGATTTTTTTTAGCGGGCACATAGAACAGACAGCTAGCAGATATTCACTCAATTTGATGTATTTATACAGTATATCTTTGATATACCCTAAAATAGTGTACTGGATTATCCCTAAGAACATTTATTCATTCATTCATTCATTTTCTGAACCGCTTAATCTTAATTAGGGTTGCGGGGAGGCTGGCGCCCATCTCAGACGACTCTTGGCGAGGGCAGAGTACACCCTGGACAGCTTTGCAGGCAAATTAAATATATTCAATTTTTGATTACAGAATGTGTAATTACTGATATATATGAAATGTACAGTTGTCAGTGGTCTCAGTGGTTTTCCAGGCTCACAGGCTGAACAGGTTTCTTTCTTTTGTGCTAATTAAAGGGCGAAGTCAGTACAGAGTCTCCTGAGAACAACCCTCTGGTCAGCTCTTTGTCACTTAATGCTACCAGCACACCGCACGAGGTTTCTGAGAAGTGCAGCTTAAGTCTGGAGACCCAGCAGGCAGTTGGAGGTGCTATAGCTCAACTGGGCCGAAAGCTACTGAAGAATCTGCAGCCTGGACCTGAACAACCGAATGTGGTTCTGTCTCCACTGAGTATTTCTCTGGCACTTTCACAGTTAGCGTTGGGTACGTGAGTCCAAGTGTGATCGAGTCGGTGATCATTTTTAATCATTATTCATCGCGGTGCATTTCTAATGATGTGTTCTCACCAGGTGCCAAGAATGAGACCAAGGAGCAACTGTTAGAAGCTTTACATGCAGATTTGTTATCTGACTATTATAAAACGTTAAGCTGCCTCCAAGAACAACTGATTGCAAAGGCTATTAAAGTGGCCTCGCGTATCTACCTCAAACCAGGTGAGTATCAACCCAGCTAAAATAAAAAGTACATCGTACATCATATATTGAATCTTAGTAGTCATGGATTCATTTTTCCTTTCCTAATTAAACAGGCTTTGACCTGAAGAAGGACTTTCTAGAAAGATCCCTTCATCTGTTCAGATCCGCACCCACACCACTCACTTCTGTAGAAGAAGTTAATCAGTGGGTCGAGGAGACCACCGATGATCACATCAAGAACTTTCTGTCCATTCTTCCACCCAATGTGGTCTTGATGGTGATAAACGCCGTTCATTTTAAAGGCAAGTCATAACTACTCACCCCTTACTCACTCAATTGGTTGCGGGGAGGGTGGAGCCCATCTCAGCCGACACTGGGCGAAGGCAGGGTACACCCTGAACAGCTCACCAGACCATTGCAGGGCAACACACACAACCATTCACACTCACACTCACACCGAGGGGCAATGTGGAACAGACAGTTAGCCTGATGTGCATGTCTTTGGGCTGCAGGAGGAAACCGGAGTACCCGGATGAAACCCACACAAGCATGGGGAGTACATGCAAACTCCACACCGAAACACCCCAGAACCTTCTAATTGTGAGGCGGATGTGCTTATCACCACACCACCGTGCCACCCAGGTCATAAATAGATAACAAAATTCATAACATAACTGAACAAACTGCACAATCTAAATTCTACTGATGAGTTTTTTGAGTTCTTCTACAAAAGGCTGAACCTATATGATCTCACTGATTAAATCATTCCTGTTATTTGCAGTGTATGACCACGGCACGGCAGTGTAGTGATTGTGAGCTCGTCCCGCCTCACAGCAGTAAGGTCCTGGGTTCAATCCTGAGCTCGGCCAAGTCGTTTCTGTGTGAAGCTTGCATTTTCTCCCCAGGCTTGCATGGGTTTCCTCCGGGTACTCTGGTTTCCTTCCATATTCCAAAGACATGCACATTAGGCTAATTGGTTGAGTGTGAGTGTGAATCGTTATATATGTGTTGGCCCTAAAATGGAATGGTGAGCTGTTCAGGGTGTACCCCTCCTTCGCACAGAGTCAGATGAGACCCTAATAGAATTAATTGCCTTGGAAAATTAACGAATTAATGAAGTTAATGAACTTGAAAGTGACTGGAAAGTGAAAAGAAAGCAACGGCATACATATTTATCCAATTGCAAATCTTTCGTATATGGTTCTTGTGTTTTGGTGTTTAGGAGAGTGGAAGTCTCGCTTCGACACACGTTTTACTGCCAAGGATCTCTTCTACATCGACAGACAGACTGCTGTAAAGGTGGACATGATGATGGGAAACAAATATCCTCTCAGCACATTTGTGGATGAAGAGCAAGGCATACAGGTAGTTTATTCAAAAAGACTTATTTTTAGACAGCTAGCATGGAGAACTGGAACTATTTTCCCCTGATCTGAAAAACAGCCTCTGAAAAACAAAAACAGTGACAATATCTTTGGCCGTGGCTCCAGAACGATGGTCCTACAGTGGTATAATGGCAGCCAAAGACAGCCTGGGACAAATTTCAGATAGTGTCAAAAATTTAGCATGACAACTGCTGCTAAACCAGTATACTGACATGTATCTTGTATTTTAACTTGCACTGTTAGCCTAGCGTAGATTTTATCACCGTACAGTCAAAATATGCATATTGAACTTGAAGTCTGACCCAAGTCTCACAGATCCATATGTGTGTCTTGCAGATGATAATGATTTACTTTTCCTCTTGCCTAGGTTGCTCGATTCCCTTTTCAGGGAAATGTAAGCTTCCTGGTAGTCATGCCCCTGCCATTGCAGAATCTGTCTAGAGCAGCCGCCAACCTCAACATCTCAGATCTCTATGGACATCTTCCAAGTGAGATACCAATGCTTGTCAAAATGCCCAAGTTCAAACTGGAATACAGACAGGACTTGCAACAAGCACTCACAAGCATGGGTAAGAGATTTTATCGCAACTTGGTTGAGTTTTCTGCTTTGGTAGAGCCTTTTTAGAATAATAATAATAATAATAATAATAATAATAATAATAATAATGATGATGATGATAACAATAATAATGTCATTCTCCAGTTTTACTTATAAAATTGCATTTTACTCATGGGTTGTTTGGATGGTTAAGTATATAGAAATTCAATCTAATTATAGAAATTCAATCTAATACTTATTATAATAGACGTTTTGATGACACCGTTGATGACGTAATGTCATGTAACTATTACATTATGACCGCCCCCTCCCAAAGTTTTTATATTGTCTGAAAGTGTTACACTATTGAGATAAGATTTCTTTAATGGAAACCCATTATCACCACAGGGTAGCGAGATGCCATTCCGCTGGATAGGTTTACTTCCGCTAAAAAAAATGAAGATACCCACTGCATATGCCACATAGAATTCTTTTACATTATTAAAAAGTTTTATTTTATTGTTATTTTATAGTATTTTATTTTTATTTTAAAAGGGAATTTTATTTTATGGCTTGTAAGAGTAACAGTTTGGACGGGAACATAGAGTAGAAGAAGGTACCATCACTCAGATGTTCATTCCAATTATATACCGCTATGAGTTTTACGCCACGACTTTATGTTGTTCTGATGCATAATTACTTAAGCAAATCAGCAAAGCAATATATAGTTCTGTTTACATTTTCATTTCTGTTTTCTGGTTCTTTTGCTCAGGATTGGGTACACTATTCTCTGGGCCTGATCTATCCGGTATTGCAGATGGTCCCCTTGTAGTCTCTGGGGTGCAGCATGCCTCCAGCATAGAGCTAAATGAGGAGGGAGCTGAGGCCTCAGCTGCTACTTCCATCACTATGGTGCGCACTAACCCTATTTTCGCAGTCAACATGCCCTTTATCTTTGCCATAGTGGATGATGTCTCGCACACACCTCTCTTCCTTGGCATGATCACCAACCCAAATCCCGGAGCAACAGCCGAATTAAGTGACGACCCAGAAATCTTCAGTGTTTTGCCAAGTGACAAGCCACAGAATGATGATCCGTACTGGGATAATATGCTGCATGACGACTCTCAGTGAACGAGACCATTAGAACGGAGGGGAAACTGGCCTGAGAGGAGCACAGAAACGCACGACTCTCTCCCAGTCACACACTGTAACCTACACATGCACGTTTTTAGGATCTGATCAGCCATAATGCCGCAGGACTTGGATTAAAAAAAAAAACTAGCTGGATATTTAAACTAGCGAATGACTTTACATTAACGCTACACAGTTTTATATTCTTTTTGTAATGAAATGTCAATCATATATCAAAATATGTACAATTACATGGTTTCTTTTGTGCCTTTTTTTCTTCGGTCACATTAACTGCATGTTGTCAGGATGTTGAGGTGATGTAGCTTTTTCTCCTTCTCTGGTCAGAAATACTAAACTGTAGCTATTAAACTATCACTTCTAAAAAATGTGTTTTGACATTGTATTCCTGTAAATTACAATACTGATGAAAGGGAAAGCTCTTTATGAGACTGGATGTCCTTTAAACCTTATAATTAAAAAAAAATAATTATCCTTCAGCTGCTGTCACTGGTCCATATAATCCATAGGGCAGAATTTAACAGCTCAGAATATTCACGAGATAATAATTATGTGCATTATATCCCATTTGAGTTATTCTTCTTAGTACCTGATTTACATGGCTGGAAATTAATATTCATTTATTAATTTTCTAAGCCGCTTAATCCTGATTAGGGTCACGGAGAGGCTCAGCCGACTCCGGGTAAGGAAAAGGGGTACGCCCTGGAAAGCTCGCCAGGCCGTTGCAGAGAAATTTATATTTTTAGTCTAAATGATTAAATTAATAATTTCTTAAGAAGTATTATCTACCACGACATCAAATCCACATATACAGGGTGATCCTTTTCTTATGGCAATATTTCCATACAGGTGTATGATAAAAACACTATTTTCAAAGCGCAATTATGTTTAATTGCCATTAGTGTTTAGATTTGTCCACAATGCTGTATATTACAAAATGTAGAAAAAATAAGCAATAAAAACTTTAAAAGAAGGAATCACAAATGAATGAAGAAGATATTAAAATCACAGAACGACTCTTTATAAGACTCTTTATACACCTTTTATGAAACTGGTATTTATGAATGGCGGCACGGTGGTGTAGTGGTTAGCACATCCGCCTCACAGCAAGAAGGTCCTGGCTTCAAGTCCCGGGCTTTCTATGAAGGGAGTTTCTGTGTGCAGTTTGCATATTCTTCCCATGCTTGCATGGTTTTCCTCCAGGTACTCCGGTGTCCTCCCACAGTTCAAAGACATGCACATTAGGCTAACTGGCTGTTCCAAATTGCCCCTAGGTGTGAGTGTGAATGGTTGTGTGTGTGTTTGCCCTGGCGAGCTGTTCAGGCCGTTCGCCTAATGTTGGCCGAGATGGGCACCAACCTCCCTGCGATCCTAATAGTATTATTAAGTGGTTCGGCAGATGAGTGAGTGAGTGATCCTAGAACTGAGTAGGAGCGTATGTGTAGATGGTAAACAGAAGTGGAGCAAAAACCTCGACAGACAAGAAACTGGTAAATTCTGCCAGGCGCAAAATTACTATTAGCTCAAATGATGAATTTAAAAGAGAGAGTGGAATGGTGGTGAGGCCAGAGTCTGCCAAACATGGGAGGGGTTCTGATTGCTCATGAAGGGTAATTATGGTGAAACCTAACCGAACAAGCAGGTTGTTTTCACAGTTGTGTGTTTGCATTTGGGTGGTCGCTTCACCACCCTTTCATTTAACTAACAAAGAAAGATTGAGGGTTGACATGGCACGGATGGATAATTACCACAGTTAGTAGAGTGCAGAGTGGGTTTTTAAGTATATGGTTAAACATGTCATACGTCTCCCCCAGTGCAGCTAACTGGGTTATCAAATGCCGGCCATGTCTCTCACTGTCTGTGGTGAGAGGCATGTAAAAGAA
>JAQMYF010000026.1:3425026-3442143 GCA_030014195.1 Neosilurus mollespiculum
ATATATATATATATATATATATATATATATATATATATATACACACACACACACACACACACACACACACACACACTAAAACACATTGTTTCAGTTACTTTATATGTTACTGACCTTCGAATGAACTGGTGTTCTGGCCAGCAGGCAATCCAGTGAGACTCCAATGCATCATGGGAAACACAGACTCCACTTGAAGCCTTAGGCTAGAGGCCAGTCATATGTCACAGAGAAATCGTTCTTGATATGAAAACTCATCCGTGTGGCATTTATTAAATGCGGCTCTATGTTTTATGTCTAGCATTTCTTTCAAAATGTTGAGGATCATCTTGCTGCCGTGTTTATGGGGTCTTCTGTCCCTTTCGCTTGCTCAACTGGTAGGTCTCCTCTTTCTTAACGATTCAAATCTCACTCTTATCTCCAACACACACTGTCCAATTTATGTAAGCCTGTTATTGATCTTTCAGCCAGACGCAGAGGAGGGCGGAGCTGAGGAGGAGCCGGTCGAGCTCTTCACTACACCACGCACTAAACTTGGTGCCGCAACCTCAGACTTTGGCTACAACCTGTTTCGTACGCTGGCTGCCCTTGACCCAAAGGCCAGTGTCCTGTTGTCTCCCATGAGCATCTCAGCTGTCTTCACACAACTCTCCATGGGTAAGCAATAATGCAACGTTCTATTCTTTTAAGCAGAAAGTTCATTATGTAATATGTAATATCAGTCTTATCCTTAAAGGGTCAGTGTGGCTGCAGATGTTTTCTTCATGATTTCATTGCCATGCTACTCATGGTTGGGAGCCAAGGGAGGAAGCTGTCTTGTGGGAGATATGGTGTTCATCTCTTTCCCCATCAATCACAGCCGCACTGGCAAATAATGGACGTCTGCGAGTATGTTTTGCTGCTCTTTGAAAAGATTAAGGAACCTGCTGGATGATGGTTGAGGGTTCGCTTGAGGGCTTATAAAAAGACAATGAACGCTTTATTTGTCGCATATTCATTACAGCGGGCGGCACAGTGGCGCAGTGTTTAGCACATTCGGTTCACAGCAAGAAGGTCCCAGGTTCGATTCCCAGGCCCGGGGCGTTTCTGTGTGGAGTTTGCATGTTCTCCCTGTGCTTGTGTGGGTTTCCTCCCACGGTCCAAAAACATGCACAGTAGGCAGGTTCCAAATCGCACCCAGTGACTCCATTGGGAATAAAATGGAAAAGTATTTTATGTGGCTACTGTTTGGACTTAATGGAATGCAAACCTGCCGCCATTCTGGCCCTTTATAAACAAACCTGTAACCCAGATGTAGACGATAGACTGAATAGGACCTAAACCAACATTTCGTGGGATAGCACGACCAGTCCATCACTGGATTTTCATTTGCTAATGATATCTTATCTGAACCATGCATTCTACTATTGACTGAACTAGGGGTGGGTGATTCATTTTTTATTGCAGTATTTCAATTCATATAATCAGCCGACTTAATATTTACCAGAAATATAACAATTTTTCTGAAATGAAATGAACAGGTAGTGGCAGTGTTTTAACCATGGTAATATATAAATGAAGAGCCTGTAGAACGTAGCATGATTCGCTGAACTAGCTTAATGATAATAATGAAAACACAAGGCTAAAAAACCGGGAATAAAAGCAAAGCAAATACGGCTGGAGTTCCAGAGCAAAGAGTGAAAACGCAGCACCGGTGCTCATGAATGAACGCACTGTATTTGGAGTGGAACGCTTTTGTGACTGGCCTCCGATGAGCCCAAACTGGCCTTAGGATATATACAGGAGTGTGTGAGCGCCCCCTGGAGCCCTGGCAAGTATGCATGCTTGTGAACAGTCGGCATATGCTGTAAGGTAATTTTTTTTCCTAAGATTATTTTCATAGCCTAGCATATACCAATATCATTATTGTGTAAATGTCAGAAAATATTGCGATATAATTTTCAGGTCATATCACCCAGCCAGGTGGCACAGTGGCGCTGTGGTTAGCACATCCGCCTTACAGCAAGAAGGTCCCAGGTTCGTTTTCCAGGGCCCCGGGCATTTCTGTATGAAGTTTGCATGTTCTCGCCGTGCTTGCATGGGTTTCCTCCGGGTACTCCGGCTTCCTCCTACAGTCCAAAACCATGCACAGTAGGCTAATTGGCTGTTCCAAATCACCCCTAGGTGTGGGTGTGAGTGTGAATGGTTGTGTGTGTTGGCCCTGCGATGGCCTGGCGAGCTGTTCAGGGTGCACCCGGAATCAGCTGAGATGGGCGTGAGCCTCCCCGCGACGCTAATTAGGATTAAGTGGCTTAGAACATGAACGAATGAATGAATGAATGAATGGGTCACCCAGCCATAGTCTGAAGGAATTTGGAAGCAGAAGAGTAAAATACTATGACAACCTGCAAAAATGCAGCGCTGCCTTCCAGAAGGTGTAGAAAGGACTACTTTTTCAGGGGACCTTAGATATATTTGGGGTTGGTTGTGTAGTGTTAGGATTAGGGTGCTCGGCTCATGATCTTGTGGGTTCGAATCCGCATTAGATCCACTGTGCTAAGACCCCTGGGAAGGTAACCTGGGACGCACTAGCATCCCATGCAGGAGGGGTTGGACTCCTAGTTGTTTCACGCAACAGAAACTGGGATAAGCTCCGGCTGTGATGAGCCATGAGGCTCGGGTGTAAAAAGCCCAACAGATTTAGATATATTTCAAAGAAATGTCAACACCAGGTTGTCTGTGTACTGTTTCAGGATCATCTGAGAACACAGTGAAGCAGCTACACCGAGTCCTGCGCTATCACAACCTTAATGACCCACAGCTTCATGACACTCTAAGAGACCTGCTAGCATCCCTCCGAGCCCCTGCTAAGGGCTTTAGCTCGGCGGCGCGCCTGATCATAGGAAAGAGTGAGTGTACTTCGATGCAAATATTATTCTTAAGCCCCAATTCCAGAAGGGATTTCTTGTGTTTGTATTTTTTAAATCACACATCACTGTACATGCTTTGTTTATCTTTGTCTCAAGGACTACGCCCGAAGTTGGAGTTCCTCAAAACTGTAGAGAAACAGTATGGGGAGCAACCCCAGACTCTCATGGGCGGACCTCGTGAAATGAAGCCTGTCAACGATTGGTTCAAACAGCGCACAGGAGGTAAAGTGGACCGTGTCCTTAAAACTCCTCTCCCCCGTAATCCAGGAGTGGTGCCCGTGGGAGCAGCCTATTTTAAAGGTCAGTGGCTTGGTAAATATCTTTCCAATAAATACCTCATCCATGATACATCCATCAGTACTTATTAGTCAGGTAGCACAGTGGTGTAGTGGTCAGCAGGAAGATCCTGGGTTCAAGTCCCTGGCTCGGTGAGGGCGTTTCTATATGGCATTTGCATGTTCTCTCTGTGCTCATGGGCTTCATCGGAGTAATCTGGTTTCCTCCGACGGTCCAACGACATGCACATTAGTCGCACTGATTGTTCCAAATTGCCCCGAGGTGTGAGTGTGATTGGTTGTGTGTGTGTGTGTGTTGGCCCTGTGATGGTTTGGCGAGCGGTTCAGGGTGCATCCTGCCTTCGAACAGAGTGGCTTATATAGGCTCCAGCATCCCTGCACCCCTATTAGGATTCAGTGGTTCAGAAAATGGATGGATGGGTGAAATGAAATAATCAGTGCTACAAATAGTAAAATCTGAATTGATTGTAGGAAAGTGGGTGACCAGGTTCAACCAGGCTACGAAGGAGGAGTTCCAGTTGGATGGAGATGCACCAACTACCATTTCCGTGATGAAGCAGGATCGTTACCCAGTGAAGATGGGCATTGACTCAGACCTAGGCTGCACGGTAAAAAAACAACAACTTTATTAACAAACACTAATATGTTTTGTGTGTTTATAATTCCCGCTATTTCACTAAGTATAGTCTAAAAATAAAAAAAAAAAAGAAAAAGCTTGGGGTCGAATAGCCAGCAAAGTTTAACAAAAGTAATGCATGAAAAAAAATATGACTGACTTTATTGAACTGAACAATTCGAGACCTGTCCAACTACACATGATTGACATCCAGTGCTCCAGGACTTCCTGGCATCTATACCGCAAAAATACACTGCCTGGTCAAAAAAGAGGTCACACACTGGAATTATGATGGAGCACCTTTAGCCTTCATGACAGCATGTAATCTCCATGGCATTGTTGCTCCGGTTGGTCCGGTCGAGGCTCAGCAACATTAATATGGCAATAAAATGAAGTCGGCTGATGACCTGAATGTACTGAACGAGCAGGTTATCACATCAATGCACTTTTTCCTCCCTGATGGCGTGGATATAAAACTGCGACTTAAATAATGTAAGAGTGGTTCAGGGAGCACGAGGAATCATTTTCACATATGTATTGGCACCCCAGAGTCCTGACCTTAATACTGTTGTGGTGGTGCTTAAGTTTGTTGAAACAATGCCATAGTGATTGCACGCAGTGATTAAGGCTGAACGTTCTCACTCATATCCCGAGTTGCTTAATCCTATTAGGGCCGCAGGAAAGCTGGAGCAGGGTACACCCTGAACAGCTCACCAGACCGTTGCAGGGCCAAAACAAACACAGCCATTTACACTCACTCTCATAACTAGCAGCCAGATAGCCTAATGTGCATGTCTTTGGAATGTGGGAGGAAACCGAAGTACCTGGAGAAAACCCACACAAGCACGGGTTGAACATGTATACTCCACACAGAAATGCTCTCCCTGAGCCCAAGACTTGAACCCAGGACCTTCTTTTTGTGAGGCGGACGTGCTAACGACTACACCTCCATGCTAAAGGCAGTTTAGCAAGAATGCGAGACGGGGTATTTTTTATTTTTTTTTGGCTGGGCAGTGTATATAATAATATATACGCTGTGGTTAATATTTCCTGTTGTAAGGCAACTGATGTTGAAGAGAAACTCCAAGTGAGTCGGAGTACTGCTGTGAGGTATCTCCTCAACTCGGCTACGATGGCAGAGCAGCTAAAAGGAAAGCTAGATGGAAAAGTGATGGTGTCTATTTACTTTTGCTATGTCTCATTTAAAATAACGTTGGCAATACTGTTATTAACCTGTCCGCTGCTCATCATCCACTAAAAATGTTCATAAAGTGAGCATGGGGCAGCATGATTCCCACCCCAATGGGCCTCTGTTAGTTCTTCTTGCAGTTCCTATTTTTGGCCACTAGGTAATAATAGTTACACTAACTCTAGGATGCTACATGGGGTAATCAGCATGCCCCTACTGTTTCGTCTATTTGATTTTCCACCACAGATAGCACAAGTTCCCATGGAGGATGGAGTAAGCATGTACCTGTTCCTGCCAGATGATGTGACGAAGAACTTGACTCTGATCGAGGAAGCGCTGACTGCTGAATTTGTGCAGGACCTGGCCAACACTCTGCACTCCGTACAGGTTCAGCTTACACTCCCTGTACTCAAACTGGGATACAGCACGGATCTCTTGGGTCCCCTCTCTGATGTGGGTAAGATTTTTTTTTTCTTTTTTTTTAGATTGCTCTGTTTAGTGAAAGGAAATAAATATCATGTATTTGTCACCAATTTATTCCTGAATTAAATAATTGTGTATCAAGTAGTGGCAGTTGTGATGATTGGCCAGATTCAAATGCCAAATGTTATACAGTATATGAACTTTTAAACGATATAGTAATCAGATCAGACTAATATTTGCCGACTCGCGTGCAGAGTGCAATATTTTGATTGAAATAGCAAACTCTGAAGTCTATCTCAACCGACTCTGGGAGCAGGCGGGGTACACCCTGTACAGTTCCAGATGGCAGTGAATGACATCCCAATAAAGATAACTAACTTACTTATTCTAAATAAAGAAGAGCCGGCATTTCTGTGTGGAGTTTTCATGTTCTCCCTGTACTTGTGTGGGTTTCCTCCGGGTACTTTGGTTTCCTCCCACAGTCCAAAGACATGCACATTAGGCTAATTGGCTGTCAAAATTGCCTCTAGGTGTGAGTGTGAGTGTGGAGTGTTGTGTTTGTGTCCTGTGATGGACTGGCGAGCTGTGCAGTGTGTACCCCTCCTTCACCCAAAGACGGCTGAGGAAGGCTGCAGCCTTCTCGTGACTTTGGTAGGATTAAACGGTTTGGCGAATGAATGAATGAATGAATGAATAATGTCCATTATACAGAGATAGCGCACCAGTAAGATCCCATGTAGTATTTACTGACACCTGGAATATAATCCCTTTATTTTGTTTTTTGCCTCCTCTTGCCTTCTTGTGTGAAGGGTTATCCGAGTGGCTGAAAAGCCCAGAGCTTAATAAAATCACAACCCTGCCAGCGAAGGTGACCACGGTGCGCTACAAGGCTGTCCTGGAGACAGCACCAGAGGGTACCCAGTATCCCAGCACTTCCCTGCCTAGCAACGGCCAATCACTAGCCCTTTCCTATCAGGTGAACCGTCCCTTCATCTTCTTGATTCGCGACGAGCCATCAGGGGCACTTCTGTTCATCGGAAAGGTACTCAACCCAGGTGACCTGGCGAGTGCATGAAAGCAGCATACACGTATGTTCACACAGCTATATAAAGATGTTTGGATGTACCACAGAGCTACAGGCTTCTATACTAACATCGGCCTTAAGATTGAACTATCTCAAAGCTTCCAGTAGGAATATTACATTACACTTCCATGTTTTAGCACAATTCACAGTGCTTCACTTTCACTCGGATTTCATGGGTTTATATTTAAAACAAAGTTCTCAGAGAGCCAATCATCAGGTGATCGTTCATCAGGTGATCGTTATCAACATATCAGGAGGCAAAAATTTTTTTCCTCATGTTGGCAAATCTCACACATATCAGATTCCAAATATACAGGTATCAAATCTCTAGAAATCTTTTGGATAAGAAGGATTTGGACTCTTTGCATTCAGGTGTCTTGTTAATTATTTTCAGTTACACATGCATGGCTTCTACTTTCACAGCTGGCTATTCTGTTTGTATATTTACCAGCAGAAATAATCTGAATTTGTATATTAAGATAAATAAAAAACATTTCCAAAACACCTCTTTGGTATCACGTTCTTTGGTCGTGTTTATGATTGTGGAGTTTGAACCTGATTTATTATGACGCACATGAACTATGCAGGAAGTGGCTAGGTGGGTTAAGGAAAAGTGATGTGCATGATATTTTACCAGAGGAGTGGACACGTCTGATAATTCTCAGTAAAGCTCAAATGCTTTCGTAAAGCATTTAAAAAAAAAACATGTCAAATACATCATGTCCCCAGTGCTTTGTTACAAAAATACTGTAAAAATCAGGAAGAATCCCAAAAGTAAACCAGACATCAGATCAGTCTTGCTCCCTGGCCCATCGTTTATGTACCGGTTATTAAGAAATTTCAAGTCCACAAAAAATTTGGGTGATTCTTTGGCGACTGCCCATGATTTTTTGAGTTGTCTCAGACCAACCACAACTGTGTATGTGATGTCCTTAGTGAGTCGCCAACTATCTGCGACTATCTGCGACTGACCACAACAGTCTCAAACTGTCAGCAATATAATCTCAGATAGTTGGCGACAGTCACCGATTAGCAAATTATTGTGTGTAATTGTTCAACATTTGGACACAGATTTCAAAAGATGATTCCTCGCTGAGTCGCTGACAGTCAGTGATATGGTCGACAATATCAGTCACAGTTCCCTCCTGCTCGCTCCCAACCTAAAAATTGATCGAATCGTGGGCCGTTATCGCCCCAAATGAGATCGGGGTTTAATAGAGATTTGATTAGAAGGCAGTTCTTCTCATCACTCACTCATAGGCCGACCGCTTAACTCCTAATAGGGAGGCTGGAGCCCATCTCAGTCAACACTAAGTGAAGGCGGGTTACACACTGAACAACTCTCAAGACCATCTCGGGGCCAACACACAATTACATACAACCATTCACACACACACACACACACTTATAACTAGGGGCAATCTGGAGCAGCCAATCAGCCTAACGTGCATGTCTTTGGACTGTGGGAGGAAAACAGAGGTGGGAGGAAACCCACGCAAGCACAGGGAGAACATGCAAACTCAACACAGAGACGCCCGTGCCAGGCACGGGTTCGGCAGACATGCGAACCGCTACACCACCGTGTCACCCACAGCCATCTCTAACTAGAATCATTTACTGTAATAATAATGTGTTGTATATTATATGTTTTGGACAAAAAAAACAAGTGAACCACAGTTTTGCCAAAGCAGAATGTGCGTTTCCAGGCACTGTGTTTGTTCTGGGAAGAGATTCAGACAAGCCGCAATCCTTTGCTGTGCCATGTGGAAAATTTATAACAGGCCTGAAGTCTCAGCTTGGAAGGAAACCAGTGGAGTCATTTCAGGATTAAAACCTGTTCTCACAAGCGCTTCATTACTCCTTCAAATAAAAATTAAGAAACTTCATCAACAATTCTCGTCAAACATATTACACTCACCCACACACTCACTCACTCACTCACACATTTGCCGGCTTAATCCTACTAGGGTCACAGGGAGGCTGGTGCCTATCTCAGCTGATAATGTGCGAAGACGCGGTACACCCTGGACAGCTCGCCAGACCATCACAAGGCCAACACACTCACAACCATTCACACTCACACCTAGGGACAATTTGGAACAGCCAATGATCCTAATGTGCATGTCTTTAGAATGTGGGAGGAAACCGGAGCTTATGACCCATTTTTTATTTTATTTTTTTACACAGTGGATGGCTGTACTTTATAAATATTTAGCATGAGAAAAAGCAAGAGTGTGACGTACATGGATGCATGCTATTTGCACCTGACTGGTTCTGTATTTCCAAATGCATGCTTGGACAAGGAAGGGAATCCAGATGGTTGAATCATTCATTGTGCATTTGAAAGAAAAAGGAAGTAAAAACTCGATGAATGAGTCAAAATGAATGAGTCACTCAAAATGCTCCAAAGGTCAGGGGTTCAATCCCCAGTACCACCATGGTGCCACTGTTAGGACCTTGAGCAAGGTCCTTAACCCTCAATGAGAATTATAAATGTAAGTCGCTTTGGATATGATTGTCTGCCAAATGCCATAAATGTAAATGTAAGTGAAGCAGTACAGCTCAGATTGACTTTCCTCAAATAGAGAACATCCAGTAAACATACAAGGAACTGTATATAATGCAAGTTACCATGTAAGTATATAAATTCTTGTGGCTATGATATTCAATTTCATTCATCCGTTTTCTGAAGCGCATATTCCTAATCAGGGTCATGGGGAGGCTGGCGCCCATCTCAGCCAACTCTGGGAGAGGGCAGAGTACACCCTGGACAGCTCGCCAGGCCATCGCAGGGCAGAAACACGCTGACGGCAACTCAATGGCCTACTCTTTACAAAAGACAGCTCTCTCCTTTGATAACCCAGTTAGCTGCACTGGGGGGACAGCAGTGACAAACAGGTAATAGGGCTTGAACCTCCAACCTTCAGATCAGTAAGCCAGCATCTTATCACCAGGCCACCACTGCCCATATTCAGTTTCGATTTCAGTAAACGCACACTTAAAAGCAAAAGCAGAACTAAACAGTGGGTTGCTTTGTTTGCCTTTTTCAGAAGAATTGCTAGCTTTGTATCCCAGTGAAGTAAAAAAAAAAAAAAAAAAAAAAAAACACCCACAAAGATTCTGAATGCTGGACTAGAGCAGTGAGCATTTTATTTTATATCAGAAGGGCAATTAGGGAGTGCAAACCTCAACCAAGCTGAACAAATATCAAAAAGAACAGAACACCCCCCACCCCTGCTGGGCCTGCTGTAATACCACACTTTACAAAACACACACGCAAAAAATCGTGAAATCAGAATTTGACCCTGGTGGCGTAGTGCTTAGCGTGTCCACCTCACACTGAGAAGGTCCTGGATTCGAGTCCCAAGCTCAAGCATTTCTATGTGGGGTTTGCATGTTTTCCCTGTGCTCACGTAGGTTTCTTCCGACAGGTCCCTAGGTGTGAGTGTGAATGTGAGTAGTGTGTGTGTGTGTGTGTGTGTGTGTGTGTGTGTGTGTGTGAGATGGCCCTACCATGGTCTGGCGAGCTGTTCGGGATGTTTGCCCAGTGTCTCCTGCCTTCCCATGACCCCAGTAGAAGGTAGTCATTTCGTTAGTTCCCCAAAATCTAACTTGGCGCCATACTCCACCCCTCCAAAGAAAGAAAACAAAGGGTAGGGGATGAGGGGAAATGTTTCAACCCTCAAGCCTACTGGTGTAATGCCTTATAAGACCAGCATGTGTCGCCAAACGATGAGCTTCAGGAATACAGCTGTGTGAGATTTCGAAATTGCAAAGCATCTCAGACTTGGGAAGATAAGTGTTACTAAGGCAACTGTTTTTTCTTTGTATTTTTTTCACACTGGGCTCACTTAACTTATAATAGGGGTATTTTTTCCTCTATATAAGTGAAGGCTGGCGACTAAAATCTAAAATCCAGGCACAGGACGGTCAGTTAACCCATAGAAAGAGATGTTTAGGATAATGTAAAGAGAGTGCTATCTTTGGCATTCTTTCTGACAAGCGCATACACATCTTTGCTATAAAAAAAATTTAGGTCAGGGCGACCCCCCTATATAGATATATATTAGATATACTGTTTATATATGTATGTATGATTAGAACCAGAGTACAGTACAGTAAGCTGGCAAGTATTTTCATAAAACATTGATTTTATTTATTTATTTCCTCTGATATCGAGAACCTGTCCAGGCTCGAGTAGCTCTTGTCAAAGCAAACATGCACATTTTGTTCTTTAACAGGAAGCACCATTGTTTTCATGTCAGTGCCATTTCACAATAGGATTGAAGACAGGAAATGGATCAGGGTCAAACTGTGTCAAAGACATTATCCTGACACATTTCTCATCACACATCTCACTCATGTGACAAGCTGCTTAATCCTACGAGGGTCGCGGGAAGGCTGAAGCCTGTTGCAGCCGACACTGGGCGAAGGCAGGGTAAACCCGGAACAGCTCGCCAGACCATCGCGGGGCCAACACACACACAAATATTCACACACACTTACAACGAGGGACAATTTGGAACAGCCAATTTGCCTACTGCGCATGACTTTGGACTATGGGAGGAAACCAGAGTACGCAGAGGAAACCCACGCAAGCACGGGGAGAACATGCAGACTCAATACAGAAATGGCACAAATGTTCACTGAGCCCGGGACCCGAACCCAGGATCCTGATGCTGTAAGGCAGACGAGGTAACCACTATGCCACTATGCCGCACCAGGTTTCGGTCTTAAAAGGCACATCATTGTGAATGGAAGAATGTGTTAATGGTTGTTCATCCGTGTGTTAGACCTGCAGTAGGTGCAGTACATGCAGTGCAATGATGAGGATACACAAGAAACATCTTTAATAGAAATACAGCAAGAATTTGGCTGTAATCTTCTTTCTCAGAAGTAGTTAATGTTCCCTGCAGGGAAACTACCAGCTGCATTCAATCACTGATCACACTAACAGGAATTTAACAGTCACTGGCCTTGGCAATGCTGCTGGATATTTTGTAACTTTCAGTACCATATAAGTACTAATGTGTGGGTGTACAAATATTTTTAACTCTATGTATAATAATTAGCTGTGGTAGCATACAGTGAGAAGGTTCAGAGTTTCAATCCTATCATCTTTCTTTGTGGCATTTGCATGTTCTCCCCATAGTTGTCTGGGCTGCCTCTTGGTACTCCGGTTTCCCCTCGACATTCCGAAGACTGTCCGAACACTCTAAATTATCCCCAGGTGTGAATGTGAGTATGAATGGCTGTTGTGGGATGTCCCATGCATGAGCAGACCACACTGAGCGGTGCTCGACCTTTATCTGCTCCTCTGCCAGTAAGTCACATGACCTACACACTCTGTGACATCATTATCCACCGAGTGATCTACGCTTTCTGTGATGATGTCACAGAAAGGCGCGTTACCATCCTGGGACATCCCTCCTGCAGAGTTTTACGCACTGCTTCTAGTTTGTGTTTCTAGACTTTGGACCTGTTCAGGGTGTCACCCTTTTTCTCACCCAAAGTTAGATGGGATTGGCTCCAGCTTCCCTGTAACCCTGACAGGAGCAGTATAGATAATGGATGGATGGATGGATGGATGGATGGAAAAGTACAGTCGATGATGAGTGTACAGTAGGTCAACTTCTAACTATAGCCGTATATGTTTCGCATGTCTAGCCTACAGTACTATGATGTGAGGAGGCTGATGTCCTAGGATCTGTTCTGGATCTGTTTACGAAGCACGGTTTTCATGGAGACAAATGTCTGGCTTACATTTCCCGTGTGTAAACACATGCATCTGCTTCCAAGTACAAAATGATGTAAAACAGATTTCTAAATACCCTGAGAGCGACACGGTGCCGTAGGGGTTAGCATATCGGCTTCACAGCAAGAAGATCCTGGGTTTGAATCCTGGGCTTGGCGAGGGGGTTTCTGTGTGGAGTTTGCATGCTTTCCCTGTGCTTGTGTGGGTTTCCTCCAGGTACTCCTGTTTCCTCCCATAGACATTAGGCGAATTGGCTGTTCCAAATTGCCCCTCGGTGTGAGTGTGTCTCTAGTAGGATTAAGCAGTTTGGCAAATGAGTGAGTGATGAGTAAACCGCTCTGACTATGGACACTGCCATGTTTAATGTTTACTATCTGTGGCGCTTCCTGACTGTGATTATATTTTCAATCATGCTCTTGAAACCCGACCCACAGCATAGAATATTCCAGTGAACTAACTGTCTGCTTTTACTGAAGTCAGTCTGTGGTTTTAAAGCTGGCCACGGGTCAGTAAGGAGCAAATACCTCCCACATGGCTTCAGTGAAAGTATAACGTTCCTTCTGCAGAACTCCCACCAACCTCCAAGTCATTTTGCAGATAACAGATCCAGACGTTTCCTGTAAATGAACATCTGGATAGTTCCTTCATTAGGTGTAAAAGAGAACAATTCCTTTTTATATATATAAAATATATAAATATATAAATGCTACACGGTATATACTCCCAGATTTTCTCCCAGATGTTTATGTAACGAGCTCCCTGTGCTCTTGCATAAGTATTCCCATATGTCTTTTTATTTTGTCAAAGTAGGACTATGCTGTAATGCTGCATCATTCAGCCTGCTGTTGCGCAACACTGTACTTTCCATGAGCTCTTGGGTCAAGAATTCTTTGACACAGTTCTGCAGGCCTCTCTAGACCAGTGCATTTCTTTTTGATTCCTGATTTCTTGTAATTTTGGTGAACATTCTAAACCAAAGGTTGATGTGGATTTTTCATTACTGCTGAATCGGAAGCCCACTTGAAAAACTCATTAGATATCAAGGTTTCATTTGATTAATCAGTTGATCGTGTTTTTCAATTAGTTATCAAATCTGCTTGTTTGCCATAAAAAAAACTTATGTCAACTTCCTGGCCCTGAGGAAATAACATCAGAATGCTTGATGGTAGTGCACGCCATTGTTTATTATTATAAATAATAATAATTATTATTATAAACAATGGCGGGGCAGCTGTGGCCTAATGGTTAAAGAAGAGGCCTTGGGACCTAAAGGTTGCTAGTTTGATTTTCGACCCAGCAGGAAATATGAGTGGTAGTGGGGGAGTGAGCTGCACCTTTACTTCCTCCACCTACATGGCTGAAGTGCCCTTGAGCAAGGCACCGAACTCCCAGCTGCTCTCTGGCAGTTTCTTCCCACATTCCAAAGACCAACCTTGCCCTTTTTCTAGAGTCGGATGAGATAGGCTCCTGCCTCCTTGCAAGCCAACTACGATTAAGCAGTTCGGCAAATTAATGAATGAATGAACTTTATTACAAGTTGTTGACTCCAGTGACAACGACCCCATTGCAAAAAATATCCTCCCCATTCTTTCTCGATCAGCGTATTTTTGTCCAACAGAGAGGTTCACAGCTCTGGCCTTCTCCTGCATACTTTAGTGTTTTTCCTGCTCCCAACACATTTGATTCAAACACTTAGTTAAGTACCAGTCCTTCCTGAGTTGAAGTGGGTCTATACGAGCAGAGAAAGCAAAATGTGGAGAACTGGGGAAACTCCAGGACCAGGGAAAGGAACGTCTAGTCACTGATTGGTTTTTAACACATTATCCAAGCAAGTCATGTGATCAGAACCCATTAGAAATGTCATAATTATGAGGAATCTGGACTCGAATGGCCCTACAGTGCTAAAATTATTGTATTAATATTTTGCGAGTTGTGGGCATGTCTAAATCTAGTAATTTTGCACATTACCTGTTATCCTTCTGCTTTCTGAGTCCTGTGGTCCATCCTGGTGTGCTGCTGCTGGCTGGAGGTCTCATCTTGGACGCCCCTCACTCCTGCTGATATGGACCCAGACGTGCACTCCGAGACTGTGAAGATGACTTTTCGCTGCTAGTGATATAAACTCTTTTACTAAAAAGATTAAATGATTTAGGACTTACAGGGGTGGAATGACCGGACTTCACGTTGGACCGCAGTGAAGTTTGATTGTATTTGTATATGATTTGTATTTCTATTTGGTTTCACCCAAATGAGGATGGGTTCCCATTTTGAGTCTGGGTCCCTTCAAGGTTTTTTCCTCTTGTCGAGTGAGGGAGTTGTTCCTTGCCACCCTTGCCGCGGACTTGCTCATTACGGATATGTAGCATCTGTCCACGTTTCAGATCAAAGCCCCTTGAAAAAAACATCCTTCCCCTACACGTGGATATACGAGGCAGACTTGACAGCAACATACTTATGGTGAAAGATATGAGAGGAAGAGAGTAATTGAACACAAAAAGGCTGGAAGGATAACAGGATGCTTTATCTGCCTCTCTGTGAGTGGGTTAGCAAATGTCTGTAATTATAGGATGTGAGATATTAGATAATACATTAAAGATAAAACAGTCCTGCAAAAAAAAAAAAAAAATAGATTCGTCCCATGAAAATTGTTGATTGCAGGGAGGCTGGAGCCTATCTCTGCCAACACTGGGCAAAAGCAGGGCACACCCTGAACAGCCTGCCAGACCATTTCAGGGCAACAGTCGCACACACATTCACATTCACACTCACACCTAGGGGCAATTTGGAACGGCCAGATAACCTGATGTGCCTGCCTTTGGACTGTAGAAGGAAGCCGTAGTACCCAGAAGAAACCCACACAAGCAGAGGGGGCACATGCAAACTCCACACAGAAACGGTCAAGCCATGAGGCGGACGTGCTAACCAGTACGCCACTGTGCTGCCAAGATTTCAATACTTGCTAAGAAAATTGAAGGAAATTTTGCTCTGGTACTGGTTCATGCTCTGGTACTTGTGGTTGACTCGGTGTAATACATATGGATGTACTGCCTTTGCATTCCTTTGGCAACCCACAGCACCTGGTCTTCCCATGTGGTCGCCCATCCAAGTACTAGCCAGGCCTGACCTCGTTTAGCTTCCAAGATCAGATAAGTTCCGGCAACCTCAGGGAATTTTAGGGTGCCGTGGGTATTATTTCATGTTTAATGAGGAGCAAAAATGTCCTCCCTAGACCAGTAATACATGTTCACGTAATGGTTTTGAATACTTCCCAGTTATGGAGAAAGATACAGGAAGAACACAAATAAACAGAAAAAGACTGGAATGATATCAAAAGGGTTTTTTATCTGTCCCTCAGTGGGTAGATTAGTAAATGGGGTTTAATTACACAAGATTAAAAAATAAAGTCAAGATTATATAAATGTACACGGTCACACAGGAAGACAATACACTAGCAAGAAGACCAGTGGAAACAACATTTTGTCAATACATGTCGATATTACGCTTGTGTTATGTTTAGCGTGTCACATTTGATTGTATAAAAATTTCAACAAACTCTTCACATTTAAACGCATGTTTTTCTCACTGCAACATGACTTCATGTTGACCATCACACGGAACTAGTGGTATAGAGTATACTCACTGTACCAGCCATGTTCACACAAACACCTTTACCCCTGCTCGCTCATTTAATACAATCAGCCATCAGTCATGTGGCGGCAGCGTGACACAGAGACTCACGCGGATACAGCTTACAAGCTTAAGATTATTTTCAGAATGTGGGAAATGTGCTCTCAGTGACTGTGACCATGGCGTAGTAACATTTTGATACGTTCAGAAATTGCCTACCGACTGAAAGTTTCATTCCATCTTTAGAGATTGTATAGAATGGTGGAAAATAAACAAAATCAAACAAAAAGCACCCAGCAGCAGTTCTGGAGGCTGAAATGCCTCATTGATGAGACCGGTTTGAGGATAACAGCCAGACTGGTTCACATGTACAGAAATGCCTCTGGTTATGCACATATTCATTCATTCAACTGCTTAATCCTACAGGGGTTGCGATGAGCCTGGAGCCTATCCCGGAAAACTCTCGGCAAAGGCGAGGCACACTCTGTGAACAGCTCACCGGACCATCACAGGGCAACACACTCACACCAAGGGGCAATTTGAAATAGCCAATTATCCTCATGTGCACGTCTTTGAACGGTGGGAGGAAACTGGGGTGCCCAGAGGAAACCCTGGCAAGCATGAGGAGAACATGCAAACTCCACCAAGAAACACTCTCGCTGAGCCCAGGACTTCAACACAGGACTCTCTTCCTGTGACGCAGACATGCTAATCTCTACGTAACTACTCTTTACAAATGTAATGAGCAGAAAAGCATCTCAGAACCTGTAATGTGAGTCGTAACATATCTTGAGGTTACTGGGGAGACGGATGCATGGATTTCCCTCCTAGATGATAAGCGGAGGAAAATGGCAGGATGGTTTTAATAATGTGTTGAACCCAGTTTTAGTAATTTCAGCAAAGTGATTGGTTGTTTTATCTGGGCGATGCAGGCCAAGAATTTAACCATATTGAAAGGCAGCAACATAACTCCCACAACGGGATATGTGATCCGACACAGCTGTTTACGAAATGTGAAGCTACTCACTGCATCAGTTATGGTTAAATATTATGTTGCCATCTAAAACATATTAATCATTGACGTAATTATCCAATCATCCTATTTATTACGTATTTAAATCCAAGTGGTGAGTTTTTTCTTTTGGGCTGGGCAGTGTATTTATCCAAATATATAAAATTCTTATAGAAAAGCCAAACCAAGTATATTTCAGTATATACATG
>JAQMYF010000026.1:3450962-3485268 GCA_030014195.1 Neosilurus mollespiculum
ACTGTAAACAGTGTTTGTGGAGTACTGCTTCCCCCTCCTGAGGCGCCGGATGGTGGTCCAGAACCTTTTCGAGGCCAGCCGATAGTCTTTTTCCAGTCCCTCACCGAGCTCCTCCCACACCCAAGATTTTGCATCGGCGACAGCCCAGGCTGCAGCACGTTTGGCCTGTCGGTACCTGTCTGCTGCCTCGGGAGTCCCACAGGCCAAAAAGACCTGATAGGCCTTTTTCTTCAGCTTGACAGCCCCCCTCACTTCAGGTGTCCACCACCTGGTTTGTGAGTTGCCCCCACGACAGGCACCGATGACCTTCTGGCCACAGCTCTGGGCTGTCGCCTCAATAATGGAGACACGGAACATGGGCCATTTGGACTCTATGACACCGGCCTCCATTGGGATGTGGTGGTAGGTGGGCGTTGAAGGCCCTTCTGACAGGAGATTCCGCCTAACGTTCCCAGGAGACCCTAACTACACGCTTGGGTCTCCCAGGTCTGGAGGGCAGCCTTCTCCGCCATCTAAGCCAGCTTACCACCAGGTTCAGCACCTGAGCGTCCAGAACATGCGGCCGCAAGTCCAACGATACGACTACAAAGTTGATCATCGAACTGCGGCCTAGGGTGTCCTGGTGCCATGTGCACTTATGGACACCCTTATGTTTGAACATATATTCATATTGTAATAATGAAATGTCTGTCAATAATATTAAGTCTTCTGCAACTACTTGGCTAGTTAAATAGCTGTATTTCATTTTGCCAATAATGTAAGGTTTTACAGATTTTTATACAAAATCTGTTAACCCATATTAAAATCAATGGAGCGTTTTTAAATGTTACACATAACACTTTTAATCAGGAAATACTTTTTTTTAGTTCCTTCTATAGCGGATTACTATTATGTAAACCCAAAACAGGAGACGGGGGAAAAATTCATTTTAAGAACAAGAATACAAGAAGGGTAAAAAATATACTGTATATATATATTTTTTATTTTGACTGTTCTTGTATTCTTAAAGAAGCCTGTACTAGTGCTCTGTTCCAAACATTTAATAATTTTAGTATAGTAGTCCGTCCTGAGCTGAGGGTGTACATGTAGTACTTTTCATACTCTGTATGTTCTGTTGAAACTACTGCTTTAAACAGACCAGTGACACATACAGTCACGTTTTCCATAACAATCAAAAGGGAGGTTACCCTTAAAATAATTTCATACACCTCCCCTTTCACCTCGCCTCTGAGGGTATTAAGTGTGACTGGACCCCCAGGTAGCTTTTGATGCTGCTGCCATCAGCTCAGGTTGGAGAATGTCTGCATGTAGAATGAAATATGTTTCTACTTTCAAAAATGAAAACAAATAAAACAAATGCATGTATCGACCAGTCCTGTCACTCATGTCGGTAGTATCACTTACGATAGTGTGGCAGATGTTTGTGCACTGTGTAGATAGCTGCCATGAGACTTACTAGGTATCCCATATTCTTTGGTACAAAAAAAAATAAAAAATCAAAGGATCCAGCAATAACAATTCCAGCCATGCCTTTGCTCAATGTTGGATGAGATGGGCTTCAGCCTCCCCGTGACCCTAATAGAGTTTGATTGAGTATTGTAGAACAAGATATTCTAATACTTTATAGGTCATTTGTGCAACGATTACAAACAACTTTTCCTCAGACAATGTCATGTGGTTAAAATAAGGGTAATATTGCCAAATCTCATGGCTCTAAGAACACATAACTTAACAAAAGCATTACAATAGTTTTCTATTACATATGACATTATATTTTCTAATGTGAAAAAATAGCATCCACAGATTCAAATGGGAGAAGAGAGTGCGAGTCAACAATCACACTTAGAAATATACAGCTGCATGGTATAAACAGGCTGCACAGTGGCGTAGTGGTTAGCACATCCGCCTTACAGCATAAAGGTCCTGGCTTCAAGTCCTGGTCTTGGCGACGGCATTTCAGTGTTGACTTTACATGTTCTTTCCATGGTTTTCTCCTTGTACTCTGCTTTCCTCCCACAGTCCAAAGACATACACATTAGGCTAACTGTCTGTTCCAAATTGCCCCTAGTTGTAAGTGCAAGTGTGAATGGTTGTGTGGGTGTGTGTTGCCCTGCGGTGGACTGGCAAGCTGCTCAAAGTGTACCCAGCCTTCGCCCTGAGACGGCTGAGATAGGCTCCAGCCTCGCTGCAACCGTAGTAGGATTAAGCAGTACAGCAAATGGATGGATGGATAGATGTTATAAGCACATCATTTGAAGCTGATGTTCGTCCTTCCATGGTGAAGATGACCTCAACTTTGCATCATTACTAAGAGGTTGGGTGCGTACAAAGATGGCATCTGATCCTTCCTGAGAGTTCACGCTTGTATGATCTTTGTGTCACTGGTGTTTCTTCTGCAGTTCTTTTAAGTGTCATTCTGGCAAACCAGATTTTGCCACGCAGGGCAGTTTTGTAGCTAAAACCATGTATAATGTATGAATAATGGTATTCCGCAGTAACATGTATAGGGTAAACGGTAGTTTGCCTAAAACTATTGCTTAGCTGCTACAACCTTTAGGCTCATGGAGATAAAGGAAATGTATTTTCCTGCTGACAAGGATTTTTAAGTAAGTGGTCAGGTAATTGCTCATTTAAAAAATGGGTAGCGAAAATGAGTGGGCATCAGATTTAACAAGTACCTAGTATCAGTTAGATAGAAGTAAGGGACTTTGTTCGCTCCGATAGTGGTTACATGTTCATGTAATTAAATACCAAACTGGCTGACTCAATTAATACTCTGAATTCTCTCAACCTTTCCAATTTAGTCTTACTCACTCACTAATTTGCCAAAACTACTTTATCCTATTATAGTTTTAGAACATTAATGACACTTTGCTACTACATAAAGTCAGTGTCTGTACTTTCATGGCTGTTGCATTCCTTTGCGTTGTACTAAATAGAATTTTTTTTTTGCCTTTATTTTTTGCTGACTTTTGTTAGGCTGGAGCGATATGGAGGACTAGTAGTAATAAGAGTCTTTCATTTGCTGAGAGAGCTCTCCTTTTCCTGCAATTTGGAAGACTGCCAGCTTAATTTAATGCTGTTTACACGTAACTGTCAGGTGGTCTGTTTTAAAGTGTGTGTGTGTGTGTGTGTGTGTGTGTGTGTGTGTGTGTGTGTGTGTGATCATTGGATCAAAGTGACAGATATTTAACCAGCACACCAGTTTGTACTTTTAATGCAGTAACAAGATTTAATTGAATTTAAGTAGCAATCTGACATAATGTTTACTATATGTTTACTCTGCCAAATGTCAGTATTAAAGCAACTGTATTTGCTGTGAACATCCTCCTTTATATTATCAGTCTCAGGATTTTCTGCTGAAACAATTAGGTTTGGGAAGTGAGTACAGCCCCAGTGGTCTTTACATACTAATTAGTAGAAAGTACTGAGTTGACTTCTTCCTTGTGCTTGAATTACTCCACTTAATTATTATTCAGATTTGTGGGTTATGCCTACAGTCCAGTTATAATCGTTAGCAATTTGAAAAGGGTACTGTACAAAACTGTATCTGGAAGAACTAGCTTTATTTTATACTATGTACCCATTTGATTTAATCCAAGTTTTGACATTAAATCCTCAATCATTACATTACATGTGCAATAAGTCATTTAAATGTTAAAAACATTTACAGGGATGGCACGGTGGCATAGTGGTTAGCATGTCTGCCTCACAGCATGAAGGTCCTGGGTTCAAGTCCTGGGCTTGGCTCAGGTGTTTCTATGTGGAGTTTGCATGTTCTTCCTGTGCTTGTGTCGGTTTCCTCCCGCAGTCATGCCATTGGACTGTTCAAAATTGCTTCTAGGTGCGAATGTTTGTGTTGGCACACTCCAGCCACCCTGTGGCCCTAATAGTAGGATTAAGCAGTTCAGGAAATGAATGGGTACATTTTTTTTACATGTATCTACAGCATTTGGCAGATGCCCTTAGACAGAGCGACGTACAATTTTTTATCTCATTTATACAGCTCAGTAGTTGAGGCCTTGCAAAAGTACCCAACAGTGGCAGTTTGGTGGTACTGGGTTTTGAACTGCTGACTTTCTGATCAGTAACCCAGAGCCTTGACCACTAAGCCACCACTGCCCCTAATAGACCCAATACTTAGCAGCCCTGATTTAATTTAACTCTCATTAAAAGATGCTGGCTGTGCACGTTAGAATGATAATCATCTAATCATCTAATTGTGGCAACTATATCTTCTGAATCTCTCAATTGATTTTAATCAAACTTTCACCAATCATTACTACTAAAGTCCCATAAACCAGCACAGGCTCTGAGGTCATAGGTCAAAGGCCAAGGTCACAAAAATTTTGTGCACACTCTGCAAGCTGAATGTTTGCATGGATTTAGACCAAACTTTCACCAGTTACTCATTTCCAAATTCCCATGAACTCATACAGCTTTTTAAGATAATAGGACAAAAATCAGGGTCACAGTTCAGGCACACACTAAAAGGCTTTATGGCAGAGGCGTACCAAGCAACGCATTGGGGGCAGCCGTAGCCTAATGGTTAGGAGAAGCAGCTTTGGGACCGAAAGGTCGCCGGTTAGAGTCCCGAACCAGCAGGAAAAATGTGAGGCTGAGGGGGAGTGAGCTGCACCTTCTCTTACTCCACCTTCTTGGCTGAAGTGCCCTTAAGCAAGGCACCTTACCCCCAACTGCTCTCTGGGCGCTGCAATGTGTGTGGCAGTCCACTGCTCCGAGTGTGTGTGCAAACTGTTAACGTGTGTGTTTGGATGAGTTAAATGCAGAGGCAATAATTTCCTTTGTGGGATTAATACAGTATAGACAAAAAACAAATCTAAAAAGTGTGTCCAGTGCTTCTTTTTACGTTTCATTTGAAATGTGTTGTAAATTTTTAAATTTTATTTTCAAACAAAAACTAAAAAAGTGTATTGTATCATTTTGAGTGCAATACAGGTCAAAGTTTTCTTTCTTTCCTTCTGCCATTTTTAAAAATTTTAATAAAAATTTTAACAAAGAATCCCAACAATTTTCAGATTCTATGCATTTTTTTTATGTTTAGCTCAGGGGACAGATATAGTCTTAATATAGAGAATCTCAAGGTAAAGCAGACAACTGGTGTAGCCTTTTTTCTGCTGCCTGGCCATGGCCCTAGATTGTCAGCAGGGTATCTAGGCCTGTCATGACACTGTGCGCCAGGTTACAAGAAATGATTGCAGCACCTATGAATGTGTGATGGATACCATTCCACCATAAAACATTCTGCCAGCTTGCACAGCTTTACAATATTACCATCAATTGTACTGTATTGTGAGTCACATCATTACCATCTACATGGTGCTTGCTTAATACCATCCTCATTTCTGGCGTGCAGCTAACTACAGCCTCTTAAGCTCTAGCTGATTTTATATTGTAAAATACATTTTTCTATAACAAGAGCATTTCCAACAGGCTTCCCAGCAGGCGCCTCTCTAAATGGGGCAAATGTGTTAGACACATGAATAGGAAAGGAATGGTGCTGTCGTGGGCGAAACTTAGTGTTAGAAATGGCTTAGTGACTGTAACTGCCAAATTGTCCTGCTGTTAACGTTTGGTTAAGCATCGCTGTTAAATTACATGGAAAAAAAAAGGTTTTTATACCGTAAAATTAATTCCTCTGTAATGCCAATAATTATTCATGCATTACAATTAGGCCATACAACAGTACAGGAAGTGTTTAATTCCATTAAAACATTTCGAGGTATTTAGAAAATAACCAATTACTCAAAATGCTCCAATAATGGAAGTGTTGTAAGGGTTTGGCTATTATTGCAGCAGTTGATCTAACACCTTCTATCTAATTTAACAGTTGCTATTCTGTGCTGCACTGTTATACCTTAAATATTCACCTAGAGAAGAAAACCCAATCCATGAAGCTGAGAAAAGATTCTGCACAGATTCTGTCTGAATCACAGTCATATTTAACAAGCAATACAATAATATACAAAAATAAGTATTATTCTGTATATTTGTGGGGGTGGCACGGTGGCGTAGTGGTCTGGTTAGCACATTTGACCCATAGCAAGAAGGTCCTGTGTTTGAGTCTTGGGCTCAGTTTGATTGTTTTTTCTGCGCTTACATGGGTTTTCCCTGTGCTTCCTCAGGTTAGTTTGGTTTCCTCTCACAATTGATAGACATGCACATTAGGCTAATTGGCTGTTTCAAATTGCCCCTAGGTATAAGTGTGAGTGTGAATGGTTTTGTGTGTTGGCCTTGCAATGGTTTGACGAGCTGCTCAGGATGTATCCCGCCTTCACCCAGTGTCTGCTGAGATAGGCTTCTTCCTCCCAGCGACCCTAGAAGTATATCACGTTGCGACAATTAAGTGAGAATGACTGAGTGTATATTAGGAAATGATCCTTTAACAATACATGAGCCCCTTAGAACAACAGTGGGCTAAGTCTATTTTTGTAAATTTTCAGGAAAACGCTTTAAAGTTTTAGGCCTATAAAAAAAAATGATATGATTCATATTTCAATGACTTCAGTCTCACTGAATACTTTTCCTAGATACTTTTTTCGGCCTAAATTATTGTGTTGCTGGGATTTTGGCATTTTACCAAAAATTGCTCTTTTGGACTTAGAAGAATTGCAGCAAACCCGTGTTGACATTGTATTTTTCAGTGCAACATTGGTCTAAGTCCAAATGTCCAGGAGATAAAGCAAATTACAAAAAGTAATGAATAACATTCAGTTAAATAGTAACAAACAGTGGTGTCCTAGCTAAAGTATTACCTACTTTCCGAGTCCTCTATTAACTGAAAAACCTTATTTTCAGGTATGTTTTTCCTAGATGTGGAGGCTTCACACATGGGTGCCGCCATCTTGGATTTTGAACTTGGCCCACTGTTGCACTAGTAAATCAGTGAAATAGCCAAGCCCAATAGTGAAGTGCCCCCATTATGTCAAAATTGGAACTTTACCTGGATTTAGACCAGTATTTATCTGAAAGATTTAACTTTTCTCTGTCCATTTCTGTACTTAACTCAAAACTGACAAAAATGGACTTAGCCCACTGCTGCTCTAAGTTGCTCATATATGAGATTATGATTCTGTATGATTTTTACAGAACCTTCTCCCAAGATTTAAGTAGCATGAAAACCGTCATGTTATCTATTAATAAAATTTCATTTGCCAGCTCCTTTGCAGCTTCAAAGTGCTTATTGTTCAAAATACAGTATGTATGAAATACTGTTTTTTCCATCTTATCTGTGTATGACTGTACTTCAGTTGTAGTCCTACTGAGCTATCATGCCCTCGTGATATGTTAAATTGACAGTTCTAATAGGGCTAGCCTAAAAATAAAACCTCTGATTTGTTTAAACCAACATAAGTTTTATTTTAACAAAATTACAAAACATGAATGTAGCCATATAGGGCACCAATACAAAATTTATGGAGGGTCATTCCGTGCCAAATCAACTAGAATGAACCAATCTCAGAATTTTTTTTTAAAATCATGGATGTAGTATTAACTGACCAATGCACATGTGCAAAATTGTAGGTCATTCTATGAAATAGTTGGTGAGATATGACCATTTATATTTTACAGTAATGTTTTCATTGTGTGCAAACTGTGTTTTTTGCTCAAGCTTAAGGCAGCATATACAGCATTCTATTGTCAACACAGGCCTTTAGTACCTTGTACTTACCCAATTTTTCCTGACTTTTTCAGTTCTGATGTCAAAATGGACCTATCCGCTTTCCTTGCTTGGTTATAAAGCTCCAAAAACTGTCTGAAAGCCAATTTTTCAAAAATGTGCAATAACTTCGGAGCCCTGCTGTAGGATAACGACTCAAGATTGAGTGCTAAAATCATTTTTATTATCAATCCTGATTCATTTTAGCATGTCTGTACAGTGAAAAACATTACATACATTAAACTTTAGCAATAACGAGCCATCAAAATAAAATCTTTTTTTTTTTTTTTTTTTTTTTAATGAGTGATTTTTATGTGGGCGGCACGCTGGCACAGTGGTTAGCATGTCCACCTCACAGCAAGAAGGTCCTGGGTTCGATTCCCGGGCTTGGGGTGTTTCTGTGTGGAGATTGCATGTTCTCCTCGTGCTAATTGGCTGCTCCAAATTGCCCCTAGGTGTGAGAGTACGTGTGAATGGTTGTATGTGTGTTGGCCCTGCAATGGCCTGGTGAGCTGTTCAGGGTGTACCCCGCCTTCGCTCGGAGTCGGCTGAGATGGGCTCCAGCCTCCCCGCAACCCTAAGTAGGATGAAGCGGCTTAGAAAATGAATGAAAAAGTGAATGAATTTTGAAGCGATGATCATAAAACATGAATTTTGAAAACTCGGTGAGAGTCAAATACCTGAGAATCATCATAAACGATGGTGTTTGGGAGAGGGATGCTAAGAAGCATGTGAGAGAGGAGAACACCATGAAGGGGATGAGAAGGTGAGAGCAGTTGTTTCCACATGTTCCTTGTACAGCATAACCCCGAGAGCCTGCTGGATCCACACATGCACAGTCTGTGTAGTTCTACAGAAGAGGGGAAAAAAAGAGTTGATGTGAGCTGGGCACAAATTCAAACAAATGCTTAACACTGAACAGGTTGAAGCATTGGAGTAGTATAATTAGTGTATCTCTGTTGAATCCTGCCAAGTTCAAATCACAGTTGCCCTGCAGGCTCACAAACACTTACATGTGGTAACATATTTGGCAACCGAATAAACTCAGTTGCCCTGCTCTTTCGGGGAGATGTTGTTGATATTTGCTGGGATTTTCATACATAACTGTCTCTAGAGCTTGCATGGATTGGTGGCAAACAAACAAAAGCATCCAGTGAACATCCAGTGGTTCTGTAGTCTGAGATCCTGTGAAATCCGAGCTCGGTAAGGAGAAAAGCATCTCACAACGCTCACAGCAGACATCAGTGTGTTCCGACCTCCACAAATGAGGTTTTTCTGTCTGTTTCTAAGCAGGACTAAGCAAAACCTACTAACCTTATTTTCAATAACTCGGAGGAATGGTGTAGGACGGGAAAAGGAGTTAAATTTACATAGATACAGTAGTCGACCATCAAGTCGGCACTCAACAATGCCATAAATCATGAAATGCAGTAGATGGCAGTAAGGATCAATACAGGGTATGCACTGACCTCACGGTGCCACCCAAACACGCCTCCTTCAGTCAGACTGAGTGGCAAAACATACCGCAAATGGCTGTCTTAGGTAAGGAAACAAGATAATTGTTTGTTTAAATTAAAAACAATTCGACTCAATCGTGATCTTTAAAATCCAATGATGCAGGAACCATACCATGTAAATAGGAATCTCGTTTGCTAGTATTAATATTTTCCTGAATCCTTTACTTACAGTTAGTGTTTTTAAACAACTGAGCAATTAAAGGTTAAGGGCCTTGCTCTCTGGTTCAGTAACCCAGAGCCAGAGCCTAACCCAGAGCACAACATGGGAAGCAACAGATACCGATTGTAAGCCTATTGTTCGATTGGGGTAGAGTAAGGCGCTAGGGGTTTCTTCAGGCGGCAGGAAAAATACTATTTTTTCGCTGGACAGCTACCAAGACATAGACGGCCAGCCCCCCAGACATAGAATGCTCATTGACCACTATGTATGCCATAGGCAGAGGTCTCAGGGTGCCCTTCTAGTCCAATTTTTAATCATCCAGATTTTCTGTCTTCAGATTTCTACCTAATTTTAATAGTCCCCAATTCCATCCCATCTGACAGGGCTGCCCTATTCCCCGACAACTACTAACCAAGGCCAACAGCATTTTTTTCCCAAGTGTGTGCATTGTCAAAGACAGCGTAACACACTCGGAGGAAAGCACTATCTGTCCCTTTGCATGCATTCGCTTGAGCATAAAAATGATTGGCTAGTGTCACTTTTAAAGTGACAGGGAAGAGAACGCATGCAATCCCTCTCTACCTGATTAGTTCTACTGGGGTCCTGGCTACAGATGGCTGTGTGCATCACGCAGGGTTTGAACTTGTAAACTCCAGACGATCAAGTCAATGCTTTGCTCAAGGGCTTTGTAATTCATACTTAAAATACAAATGATGCAACCAAGGTTGTGATTTAAAACATACCATGGACATAAAGTGAGGAAAAGCTTTGTATAATAGAGTGATACATTCATTCATTCATTTTCTTAGTCGCTTTATTCTAATTATGTTCGGGGGAAGGCTGGCACCCATCTCAGCCACCTCTGGGCGAGGGCAGGATGCACCCTTAACAGCTCGCCACACCTGAGCCAATTAGCCTATTGTGCATGTTTTTTGGACTGTTTTTTTGGACTGTTGGAGGAAACCAGAGTACCCAGAGAAAACTCACGCAATTACGGGGAGAACATACAAGCTCCACAGAGAAATCGAACTCAGGCCTTCTTGCTGTGAGGCGGACCTGATAACCACTACACCACCATGCCGCCCGTAATAGAGTAATAGTCACTGCTTAATACCCTGTGGGTACTTTTTTATTTTTTGGGTAAATAAGTAAATCATTTTAAGCAGAAAGGTCTAAACTATTTCTGGAGGTTTGGAAGGGATGTGAGGGACGGATGGCAGGAATGTCAGGGAGGTTCAGACTTTTATCTGCTCTCAGTGCTTCTATTGTACAAGAATAAACACACGCAGAGCCAACACACACACAACCATTTACAATTGCATCCATATCTACAGGCAATCTGGAACAGCCTAAGGGGCATATCTTTAGACTGTGGTTGGAAATCAGAGTACTGGACTGTTAGAATTAATAAGAGTTTTATTCTTTTAATTATAATCTAGAAGTATTTCTGTGTTCGTATGTCTGTAGAATGAGCACTATATTTGTACGCAGGCTTTCTATCCCAGATATCCCATAGCTGACCACAGGAAGTTCCCAGTTAACATAAATTTAGTCTCCCCCAGTTCTGTGAGTAAAAACAGCAGTCTCCATTGTTTATTTAGTGATAAAAATCTGCGCTGGGTGTCACAGTATATGGTGTTCTTGTTTTGTGAGGCAGGATGTATGTCGTTCCATAGATATTGTTACTCCTTGCATATCATGTAAAACATATGTCCTGTGACATCAAGTAAAGATCCATCACGGGGTACAGTAGTGTCACAAGACATGTGCATAGGCGTGGCCTGAAGATAGCAAGATGGACATGCAAGACAAAAAAACTGGGATTTAGATAACAGACAGGGCTCATTTTGTATGGTTGCAAAGGGAAGGCGGTTTGGACTCAGACTGTAGTGAAGCCCATGGCCATGATGCAAGATCACATGCTCGTACTTATTTTGATTTATTTTATTAAATTACTAAATTGGGAACTGACCGAATCTGCTTGGTCTTTCACACATCAACGCACACGAGGAACCGGTGAGGCCTAGAGAAGATGGGTCCTTACAGAACCCAGAGGAAACCCACACAAGCACTGAGACAACATACAAACTCCACACAGAAACTTCCTCAACGAGCCCGGGGCTTGAACCCAGGACCCTTATGCTGCAAGGCAAACATGCTAACCACTACACCACCGTGCTGCCCCCTGGCCCACTGAATGAGCCAAAAATGTAAAAAAATGTCATGTCATGTCATGTCATTTTCTGAACCGCTTAATCCTAATTAGGGTCGCGGGGAGGCTGGCGCCCATCTCAGCCGACTCTGGGCGAGGGCAGCGTACACCCCGGACAGCTCGCCAGGCCATCGCAGATGCAAACAAACAAACAAACAAACAAACAAACAAACAAACAAATAAATACATTTTAATGTATTCCATACACACGTTGAACTGGAGGTAAATACACTGGAAATGATCTGTGATTATCCTTTTGAATCTGGACAATCTCAGCAACAAAAATGTCCTGTGAATGATCTGGTCATCAAGTCAAGTGGAAAATAGAAGCAAAATGTAATTTAGCAGATTTACCACTGATTCCTCAATTCTTGTTTTGCATCCAGCGTGACAGGGAGAGGGGAACTCCATGCCATCAGAGCCACATACAGGGTTGAAGGCCTCTTCAGAGCAGGCGCATGTCAGACTGCAATTCTTCTGCCTGTTGGAGATGTACAGAAGCAGGAAGTCATTTAAAAACAGTACAGACAGATAATGCATATAATGAACAGTTACTTACTGAAGGTGACCCGGAGGCGAATAATTGTTTTAGTATACTACAGTTAATTGTTTATGTAAATTGTTTATTGTTTATTGTGTAAATTGTTTTAGTGTATATATATATATTAGAATTTATTCTTAAATATTTTAACCATGACAGAGGCAGGTCAGGTCTACGTGCTCAGCTAGTGGAGCATAAATGCTGTATAGCTATTAGCGTTTTTATTCAGATCATTCAGAGATTTAGTATATACTACACAGAAACATAAAGAAAAGGAAATAAAATTTTGCATACTTTAACCATAACACAGGCAGGTCAGGGGAGCTTTGTGGGGGCAGCCGTGGCCCATGGTTAGAGAAGCAGGTTTGGGACCGAAAAGGTCTCTGGTTTGATTCCAGGACCAGCAGGAAAAATATATGGCAGCGGGGAGAGGATCTCCCATCTCCCCATCCTTCACAATTATGTCTGAAATGCCCTTGAGCAAGGCACCAACCCCCAACTGCTCTCCATGCACCACATTGTGGCTGCTCACTGCTCCTGTGTGTGCTCACTGTCTACGTGTGTGTGCTCACTTTGGATGAGTTAAATGCAGATACAAATTTCCCTTGAGGGACAGAAAGGAAGAAGAAAAACAATGTAACTTGTTGAAAACAACTGTGAGCTAAAGTGCTGTGTAGCTAACAGCATGCTTTAAACTCATTCAGAGTTTTGGTATTGACTACATGGACAACACAAAAATAAACACCCACACTTCTTAACAGAGTGTTTTTACACTCTTTTGAAGTATTATGAGGAACGAATTAAAACTAAAATGAGATTTTTATTGACTATTTTTGCATTTGTAAAGTGTGCAGTGACCGTGACAAACTGTGAGTGTCCACTGCTTCGAGTCGAGAATTATTCATTTGGGATGATGTTTATTAATCCCCAGATAGCAGACCAATCAGATCGCACCGTTCCTGTGTAGTATATACCGACTGCAAGTGTAGAATGGAAAAAAATAATAATAATAAGGGAGAAAAGTCTGTGTAAGTTCCAGGTCATTGTTTAGGTTTGTGAGGTTTTCGTAGGAGATAATCGTACTTCTTCTACTCTCTGAAATGTCTGATGAATTGTGCAACTCTGCCGCAGGATCTGTTTTCAATAAAAGCAAAGCGGCGATCAGGCATTCTGTGAGGTCTTAATCTTAAAAATTCATTCTTTGGAAATGCAAAAAAAACTTGTTGAAGTAAATTACAATTCACAAGAACAAATAAATTCCAGCTACTTTTCATCCAAGCACTAATGAAAAAACTCTGTAGATGAAGTCTCTTTATATTAGGTGCCTCTGAAAGTCATTGAAACTGCCTTTTCTCATGACATTTTTACATTAATAGTTAACAAATTATAACAACTAATAAAAAAAAATTCATCAGACAGTTTAAACTAGCACATATAATATTTCATGTAAATTGACATAAGAAAGTATTGCCTTTCGCGGTCAGCATGGTTCACGCCGGCAATGCTCTGCGTCGGACAACCCAGGAAGAGGAGCGGCATGGCGAAAACGATAGCCAGTAGCACAGCAGCGCTGCACAAGATCGCAGAGGATTTAACAGACAGACTGAGCCTGCGCAGGATCAAACCTCCGGCCATGATGCCCAACATGGCTGATGGGATGCTCAAACCACCTGAGAGTATAGAGAACATTACTAATACAATAATTACTCTTACAAGAAGAAATAGGTTCATTCTACTTCGGAATAACATTAGCTCATAACACAGAACAACAAAGATGCCTTTGTATGAGAGCTTACAAATGGTTCAACATTTGTATTTAGTTTGCAGGCTGAATGTTTTCACTTCTGATTTAAGTCTTGGACCGACTTTGTGAACTTGGCTGAACAACTGAGCTGTGAATTTCCTCAGAATTGACTTCGTATTCCACTGCTAATACTTCCAATAACCAAATGTTTCACCATTGTCTTGTGAATTAACTTTTAGATATTAATTTTATATCCCACTCTGAGTTTCTTAAGACTTCCATGAATCTCAAAGGAGGTATTACATTACATCACATGCTATGACTAATAATTATAATGTAGTACGGCTCAAATGAAAATTGAAAGAATAAAACTGGAAGTTCAGCTAAATCTGTTGTAACAATGTGGTTATGATTAGACTCACTCACTCACTTACTCACTCACCCATTCCCCAAACCGCTTAAACCTACTTGGTTCACGGGGAGGCTGGAGCCTATCTCAGCCGACACTGGGACAAGGCAGGGTACACCCCGAACATCTCGCCAGACCATCACAGGGTCAACACACACAACCATTCAAACTCGTGCCTAGGGACAGTTTGGAACAGCCAGTTAGCCTAATGTGCATGTCTTTGGACTGCGGGATGAAACTCCACACAGAAAGGCTCTTGCCGAGGCCAGGACTTGAACCCAGGACCAATGTTGCTGTGAGGTGTACCTGCTAACAACTGCCCCATCATGCTGCCCTTAAATCATTAGAACATCAAATTAAATCAATTAAATAAGTAAAAATCCTACCAATCATCATGTTAGAGATGGAAGCTGTTCGAGCGAACTGCCTCTCAATGTATTTAGGCATGAATGTGGCCAGTCCAGCAACCATAGCCGCGAGATTCACCTGAGCCAGCACCACCAAGAGGTAAATGGGGTTCCTCAGGGTTCTCAGCATGATGTGTGGGAATTCTGTGAGAGAAAACCAAACATATTTGCATCAACTTTGCATTATTATGTTCTGTCAATGACTCTAGCACTAACTCAACACTATTAATGTCCCCATGCAAGATGGACACATGAGGACTACGCCAAAATACTCCCAAAATGTCGCTGCAGGGTCAATGAAATTCCAGGGACGTTTGACGCTATAACTTTTTAATCATTTTACATTAAAAAACAATAATTATAATACCACTAGTAACTAATACTTAGTAAGAAACGTTACACATATACAGTATAATTTACTCATTGTTGGAACTGGGGCCATGTTTAAAAACTTTAAAAAGATGCATCGGTAGTACAACCAATTATAAGAATTATGAACAACAGTTACTTTTGATGTATTTATAAAATGAGAAATTAATAATGAGATCTATATTTACACCTAGTCCAAGCACCGAATCTCAGGCGAATAATTGTTTTGGTGTATGCTACACGGGAATATAAAACACTAAGCACTGCATAGCTAATAATATCTTTCTAAAGTCATTCAGAGTTTTAGTATATACTACACAGAAACGTAAAAAAAAAAGAAAACCAAAATGCAAATTTCGTAGTATATTTTTACATATTTTAACCATAACAGAGGCAGGTCAGGTGATCCCAGTGTGCGCCTAGCAGAGCTAATCGGTGTGTATGTAATGGTGTCCTTTTAAAACACATTCAGAGTTTTAGTATATACTACAAGGAATCACAAGGAAAACAAACTAAAACCATTTTAATGATTCATTTTTTCATTTTAAAGAATAATAACGATGATGTCGCCTGCTCCAAGTGACCATACCAAACCATGAATGTCCATCATTTTGATTTAAGTGTTATCCACTTAAGATAATGCTTTTTAATCCCCAGATAGCGGACCACTCAGATCACGCTATTCCCATGTAGTATACACTATTAGTCTTTAGATAACAAAATTATTTGTTTATTTACTTTTCAGAACAGCTCCACTGTGGGTGATATTTTGTTAATTTTTATTAACCTCGTACACGGAAACTCACTTCTGAGAAACTGGATGAGCGAAAGACCATGTGTAGAGCCTGATTCAGCTTCCTTTTTCTCTTGTAGCTTTTCCGATTCAGACTCTTTTGTCGTCTTTGTGGTTTCCTGGAAAAATAAATATTATTTAAAAAAATCCTTAAATCCTTTTTAGGATGTTCAGTGGTAAAAAGAAGTAAGTGATCACTTGGAAATGACTGCATTTGTATAAAAACAATTATCTTAATAACTTTAGAATGAATTTTTGAAAAATTACATACATATGCACACATTTCAAAGGCTTCACAATCTTTTTTTTATTGTTTTTTTCACTGTTGGCGAGTAAAGACAGATTTATTTGTATAGCACATTTAAAAAAACCCACAGATATTAAGCCAGTGTGCTGTAAAAAATGCTTAGAATAAACACAAATCACCCAATAAGGCACGGTATCTTTGATTTCACCTAATTTCCCGAACTGCTTTATCCTTCATTACGGTTGCAGGGAAGAAGGGCTGGGTGCAGGTGGGATACACCCTGAACAGCAAGCCAGACCATTGTAGGGCCAACACACACAACCATTCACACCTGGGGCAAGCTGCTGTAAAGCGAACGTGCTAACTTTTACACCACCGTGCTTCCCAGCTGTAGTATTTTTATTCCCTTCCTTCTACTGTAATCCTTAATGTTGCTATCCTATAGCTTCATGGTGTACTGAAATTTATTGATGCAAACATGCCACTGAGTGACTTTTCTCCATTATGTGGAATAGCTGAGATTTAGTTCTAGTCAATAGAAATTTCTTGATGACATTTACATGTTCTCTGTGTCCTTGTATGGGTTTCCTCCAGAGTTTCCTCCAACAGCCCAAAACATGCACAATAGGCTAATTGGCTGTTCCAAATCGCCCCTAGGTGTGAGTGTGAGCGTCAATGGTTGTGTGTGTGTTGGCCATGCGATGAACTGTCGAGCTGTTCATTATGAACCCCGCCTTCACCCAGTGCTTTTGGCTGAGATAGCTTCGAGTCTCCCCACGACCCTAGTAGGATTAAGTTGTTCGGCAAATGACTGAGTGAGTGAGAGTTTTCATGTCCTCTCGTGCTTGCGTGGGTTTCCTCCGGGTGCTCCGGTTTCCTCGCACAGTCCAAAGACATGCACGTTAGGCTAATTGGCGGTTACAAATTGCCCCTAGGTGTGAGTGTCAATGGTTGTGTGTGCATGTTTTGCCCTGAAATGGACTGTTTAGGATGTACTCTGCCTTCTCCTAGAGTCGGCAAATATCCCTGCAACCCTGCTTGGATGAAGCAGTTTGGCAAGAAAATGAATGAATGAATGAATAACTTCCAGATATATATAAAGAGAAGGATCAGAGAATGTTCATACATATTTAAACTAACTTTACAGCAACTTTTCCCATTATTTTTTTATTATTACTATTATTATTATTATTATTATTATTATTATTTAAACTCAAATTTATGATGAACTTACAAACCAACAAAGCATTACAAAGCATTCACATATATGAGAACATTCTCTATGAGCCCCTTTTATTCCCCCCCCCCCCCTTTTTTTTTTCCATGGGAATTTAATGTGTTATTCAATCATGCGTTCAGCAGAGTAGGACTTGGCAAACTTGATGTTTGTACAGCTATCAATTTCTCATGTTTCCTTTTACACTTTCACCTCTGAAGTGAGTGCTTTAAAACCAGGAAGGCTTAACCAGTAAAGCAAATCTCTTTTCACATCAAACCCTTCACTAGCATGGCCAACAGCCAAGACATAACCCAAGGTTACACCAGTTCAATCAGCATGACAAACTAAAGATATATTGGTCTCTAACTTCTTTATACCAAGCTGGGATTCATTACAACACTGTAAAATTCTTGTAGAGCTGTTATTGTAGTTTCTGTTTATACTACACACACTGCATGCAATAATGAAAGAAGAGCTAGAAAAATGAAAGCGAAAAAAAAAGGGAGCGACATTGTTTACATACCTCTGTTATCATGCTTCTGGGAAAAAATAGGTATGGTAGGGAGGTAAGGAAGAGCAAGGTACCAGCTAGTATGAAACCCAGCCACCAAGCTCCAACCCAACGGGGATCCTTTGTGTTCAAGACAATTTCGTCTAAACACAGACAAGTAAACATTAGCATGTTTATTCAATCAAGCTTAGCAGTAACAAAGCAAAAACAACATATCAACATCCTGAGCTAGAATCTTATATTATACTGGTATTTCTTCTTCATGTTTACTGTCCTGAGTAGATTTTCCCACCCACCAATTGAACACTGACATTTCTCTTTCAATTAGCAATACTCAGAAAATTACGTGCATTACAGCTAAGAAAACAGAGGTAGCTTGGGGCAGCAGGGTGGCATAGTGGTTAGCACATCTGCCTTATGGAAAGAAGGTCCTGGGTTCGAGTCTCGGGCTTGGGCGTTTCTGTGTGGAGTTTGCATGTTCCTTTGGGTGCTCTGATATCCTCCCGCAGTCCAAAGACATGCACATTAGGCTAATTCGGCATTTCACAATTGCCCATAGGTGTGTGTGTGTGTTGGCCCTGTAAATGTCTAGCAAGGACTACCCCACCTTCGCCCAAAGTTGGCTGAGATGGGCTCCAGCATCCCTATAATCCTAGTAGGATTAAGAATTTTGGCAAATGAGTGAGATGAGAGATAACTTGTTTAAGTATCCAGCCTGTGTTCTAAAGCCGAAGTTAGATCGACTTCTTATGTGATGAAATTAACACACAACCATTCACACTCACACCTAGGGGCAATCTGGAACAGCCCATTAGCCTAATGTGCATGTCTTTGGATGGAAGAAACCGGAGTACCCAGAGGAAACTCACACAAGCAGAGGGAGAACTAACAAAGCAAAGTCCATACAGAAACGCCCGTGCCGAGCCCGGGAGTCAAACCGAGGACCTTCTTGCTGTGAGGTGGAAGTCTAGACACTACGTCACCGTGACTCCCTTGGGAAATTTAATTACGTGAAAATTCAAATATCTGATTTTAGTATCATTGATCTAAAGTACATATTTGTCCAAATTATGCCTAAGATTTGCAGTTAAATACCCCAGCCAAAAATATAAATATAACACCTAGGACTTCTACGCATTTTATATACTTATGATTTAAACATTTTAACAGAGGCAGTGGTTGCTCTGTGCTTCATGCTCTGGGTTACTCGTCAGAAAGGCGGGTGATCAAGCCTCAGTACCAGCATTGCTGCCACTGTCAGGATTACCCTGGGTGTACACTGGGGCCATGATGTCCGAGATCACCGTGATTCAAAAAAGGGAGGAGCTCCACAATTTTACGAGCACACTTGGAGCATGATCGGGGGATAGAAAGGGGGCAGCTTGTATCCAGGAGAAGAAACTTGAAGGAATCGTGTTGCTGTGTTGCCAAGTTCATCAAGATCCCCTACGCTGGTGCGTCAAGGTCTGTCACACTCTGTTAAAGTCTGTTAAGTTCTACTGCGCTCTTCCGCGTTTCCCACGTTCTACCACCAAGTTCCCTCATTATCATCACGATTCGATCCCACAACCCCTAACGCTCATCACAATTCTCTCAAATCATGGAGATCATAGACATTGTGCCCCAGTGTAAACCTGGGGTTATACTGCCCAGTTGTATAAATTAGATAAAATGGATAAGGGCGTCTGCCAAATGTTCCATATAGAACGAATGAGTTGCTTGGGAATTGTTGTCCCAATCCTCCACAATAGTTGTGCAGAGTTCAGGGATTTCCGAATGACAGGAACACCGGTGTGTACACATTGCAGGAACGGACTTCTAAGACGGCTTCTTGTTGTAAATTTAACATTTACAGCGAGAGCAATTTAGTGAATTGCTATACCAGCTTGCAACATACCAATTTCCCTCTTCCTGTCATCTTACTTCTATAGTATCTGAAATGGAAAAAAAAATTTAAAGGTACCGAAGGTGAGGTGTGTTGGTTTACTGATGATTCTGTTCAGGCAGTGTTTCAGCTGGCTTCACTTGCTTGCTGGGTGGATTATCTTGTATGGGACTTTATGTCTCTATGTCCACGCAAAAATAACTATTTTTAAACTAAATTAATTTCTTTTTTTTTCGTATACAATTTCTCCATGAATGGCCTGGCGAGCTGTCCAGGGTGTACTCTGCCTTCGCCCAGAGTCGGCTGAGATGGGCATCAGCCTCCCCACGTCCCTAATTGGTATTAAGCGGTTCAGAAAATGAATGAATGAATTTCTCCATGATTTTCCACCTGTGTGCATACTTGAACTTGAATTCCAATGCACAATGTCAAAATGGTGAGATTTAATCAGAATATATCTGAATGAAGTTATAAGAAATTTATGAATGAACATTGACTGTGAACTCTGTCTGTGCAAACAGTGTATACAAAACTCCAAAAACTTTCTGCCTCAGTTCAGTATTACGATATCGCCATTAGAATTTTTTTTTTCAGTCTTCTCTTATAGCGTTTCTACATGTCACCAAACAAACAAGGAACTGGTTCCGCATTTTGGCTGTAATGCCCTTTGTTCACATTGCTGTGCCCATTTTTATTGAAGCCTTGCGAAATCCCTTTAAAGATAGTACAGATGTATTACAGTGTTTTTTTATACCATGGGTAGATAAGTGTTGGTGTATGTGTGAATGTGTGTGTGTGTGTGTGTGTGTGTGTGCATGAGTGTGTGTGTGTGTGTGTGTGTGTGTGTGCGTGTGTGTGTGTGTGTGCGCGCGTGTGTGCGCGCGTGTGTGTGTGTGGTGTCTATTAAACCAGAAGATCCGTTCCTCACCAGGAGCCATTGTGTTGAAGTCAACATATAACTTGAGCAGAAATGACCCCAACACATAACCCAATGCTGGTCCAATCACAGTTACTGCAAACAATATTCCTGAAGGAAATGGAAAAACAAAGATCATTGCTATATAATGTATCATAATATGGTATAATAACTCTGTACCAATACTTGATTGCTCCTACCAAGATAGAATGGCGAGTTCTTCTTATTTGCGTAGTCATCGATGTAGGAAATCCCAAAGGGCTGGATAGGAACTCCACCAATCCCTAGCAGCAACTGACCCAAGAGCAGTATGGGAAAAACTGCATTGTTGGCATGGCTAGTGATTTCTGAACATGTCTGGTTAGATGTTACAACCCGGCGACCGCTCCCTGCTTGGCAAAGACCAGCGACCTGCTCCGTGGTATCTGTTGATTAAAGACCTCATATTCAGAAATTCTCTTATTGATATGGATCAGGTTTTGAGTTGATTCATGCATACTTACTCCTTATGTTATCTGTAAACTCATACTTTCCATTGATAAAGTGTGGCAATGCAATAAGAAATGCTGCCATGCTGGCTATAATCGCTCCAATCCCAATACATTTGGGTCTGTGTACTCGGCTCCCAAAATAGCTCACAAACACGATAAGAACTGTGTTTCCCACCTGCAGACAAAACCAGCAATGTATGATTTTTTTTTTTTTTTTACAGTCAGACTGAAAACAATAGTATGGTTGTTTCTTCGGCCGACCCTTTCTGATACACTATTGAACTGACATATGTTACATTAGGCCTGGGTTTGATTCCTGGGCTGGTGGCGTTTCTGTGTGGAGTTTGCATGTTCTTCCTGTGCTTGCGTGGGTTTCCTCTGGGTACTCCAGTTTCCTCTCACAGTCCAAAAACATGCCTATTAGGCTTATGGCTGTTCCAAATCATGCCTAGGTGTAAGTTTGAGTGTGAATGGTTGTGTGTGTGTTTTCCCTGCGATGGCCTGACGAGCTGTCCGGGGTGTTCCCTGCCCTCGCCCAGAGCCGGCTGAGATGGGCGCCATCCTCCCCGGAACTCTAATTAGGATTAAGCAGCTTAGAAAAGGAATAATCATTTTTCATTTGAAAAATGCAATTGCTCAGTGCTATAAAGAGCCCTAGGAGGTTAATATCATTGTTGGCATTATGTACAATTTCTCAAACCACAGCTGAAGTAACTGCCAAAACCTGGAATTAGTCACATCGAGATTATGTATTGAAAAGTAAATAGTTGGCAGGATAGGTCATTCTAGCAAGCCTTGCTGATAGACATCTTGAAATTCTGCTTCGGATAAGCCTGTGATGCAATCATGAATTTCCACCAGAAAATCTTAAAGGAATCGTGGATGAGTGGGGAACATGACACTGTGGTGGTTCTTGAGAAATACAACCAGACTATGGATTCCTTCATGGAAAATTCATTTTAATTCCAGTTCATCTTCAGGAAATGCTAAAGCGGAGTACACTCTGAACAGCTCGCCAGGGCCAACACGCATACAACCAATCACACTCACACTCACGCCTAGGGGCAATTTGGTACAGGCACACTTAGCTTAATGTACATGTGCTTAGTTTAAGGCCCACTTAGCTTAATGTACATCATTCAAACATAATTAATAACAATTCAGGCAGCTCCAAACGACTCTTTTCCGTAGTCAATCACCTGCTCAAACCTCAAGCCCAAAACAGCAATAATCTAACAGAGGAGCAGTGTAATAAATTAATTTCATGCTTTACCACAAAAGCAGATAACATCCGCTCATCACTGTCCGTCACCATCCTGCCACTCCAAGACCTGGCCTTCTCAAAACCTGAGTGCCTCTTTTTACAGTTTTCCACCATTACAGTGAGTGAAGTCCATGGCCTCATCCAGAGCATGAGACCATCAACATGCTCCCTGGACCCACTCCCAACTCCCCTGGTAAAAGCAAATGCCTACGTCATTAGTCCTCTAATAACCAATATCATTAATCAGTCCCTCCAGAGCAGTACAGTACCAAGAACACTAAAAACTGCAGGCATTAGACCACTTCTCAAAAAAACATCTTTAGATCCTGAAGTCATGGCAAATTACCGCCCTATCTCCAATCTTGCATTTCATTCAAAGGTTTTGGAGAAAGTGGTCAGAGACAGTACAGAGACAGCCTTGGTCAGAGTTACCAACAACCTCCAAGACGCTGATCACCAGAGCTCCCCATCACTCCTCATCATCCTGGATCTCACTGCTGCCTTTGATACAGTTGATCACATTATTCTTTTACACCGTCTTCACCACTTAGTTGGATTCACTGGTGCTGCTCTGAAGTGGTTTGGTTCATATCTCACAGATAGTACTGAGTATGTGGCCCTGGGTGAGATCGCGGTCCCACACTGTCACCTGTGGTGTTCCACAGGGCTCAGTTCTGGGGCCGACCCTTTTTAACATCTACATGCTCCCACTGGGCCACGTCATCGGCAGGCATGGAGTCTCATTCCATTGCTAAGCCGATGACACTCAGCTATATGTGAGATTGAACCCAACCATCCCCCACCCTTCCACCAGCCCTCACTTCCTGCCTGGAAGAGATAAAGGCATGGATGTCTTAGAACTTTCTGCCTTTGTCTCCTCCAGGCTGGATTACTGTAATGCACTCCTGGTCGGGATTCCTGGCAGGAGCCTTCAGAAGTTCCAAAACATTCAGAATGGCACTGCCAGGATCCTGATAAGGGTGTGTAAATACGAACACATCACTCCCATCCTCCGGACACTTATCTCAGAGATCTCACAATATCTCACAATATCTCAGAGAACTCCTCACACACTACAACAAGACTCCTTCGCTCCATAAACACATTTCGCCTTTGCACTCCCAGGACTAAACTCCCCACAATGGTGGATCAGGCCTTTTCCTCTTCTGCTCCTCGGCTCTGGAATGCCCTGCCGAGTACTGCAGAATACCTGAGGGCGCCAAAAACTGTAGACTGCTTTAAAAGACAGCTTTCAAAAGAGATTTGCCTCAAATGTAAAGTGCATTATAAAAATAAATAAACAAACAAACAAACAAACAAATATTATTATTATTATTATTATTATTATTATTATTATTATTATTATTATTATTATGTCTTTGGTGTGTAGGAGGAAACCGTAGTACCCGAAGGAAACTAATGCAAGCATGTGGAGAAGATGCAATTTCAGACAAAAACTCCATCACAGTGCACAGGACTGAAACCCGTGACCCTCTTGCTGTGAGGCCACCATGCCGCCTGCCAGTCAATCACTGGGCATGAAACTGGGTAATTATAAGTCAAAGACAAAGAACAGTGACGAGAGGCTGAAGTGATAATCAGGGGCTGATGACATAGTTATATATTTTAATATATTTTTAATATATTTTATTTAAAAGTATTTGATTATCAGACTAATTGTACATTTAGAAATTATGTTAACAGTTTCACACGTGTCAAACTGTTGAACAACATATGAACAATGTTTAACATTATGCACACTTGTTCCATCAAGTGAATATATTTACTTGCAATGGCATGCTTTTCCTTTCTTATTATTTTTAACAAATAAAGGCAACAATTAAATAAATCTGTGCATGCTCTAACATGCATTATAGGAGAGCATATTTGTACATTCATTTATCCTTGAATGCTTCAGTACACTCTTTATCCTGGTCATGGTTGAATCCCAACCCCCCCAATGTAAAACATTAAGCAGGAGGTGTGAATACAGCATGAATGTGACAAAATATTATGATTGTAATGTGATATATTATATCGATGCTCTTGGTAATATTTTAATAATAATAGTAATTTTATTGTATTTTTTTTAAAGGAATTATATGGATTAAAAATGGCTCAAAATTCCATCTACTGGTAAAAAATGTTATATGACCCATGCTGAAATAGAGCCGATCATTTGGTACTTTTCTACACTATGAAATTTTTATTTAAAAAAAAAAGAACATTAACGCTCTCTAACCAGAACTGGGTGGCCCCCTTCCTCAAGCCCCCACCCATTAGTGCGAGACTGCGAAACCGTTGGAGTGTTTTAGCATTTTTCAGTATTATGCACTGGGTGCATTTAAGTTAATGTCAGGGCTGAGGGTGAAGTTACACATTAACACAATGGTATGGTGGGGAGCATGCCTATAAAACCTGGAGGAAACCCACACAGACCCAGAGAGAACATGGAAAAGAAACTTGCAAAAACCTTGCTAAAAATAAAGAGATCCTTCGCCTTGTATATCATACGTACCTCATTGAAAGAGGCCAGCACTCCAGACTTCTGACTGGACAGGCCATATCTTTTCTCTATTGTGGATATGGAGCCCTTCAGGTAGCCAGAAACCAACAGTTGTGCAAGTTGCAACATTGAGTGGCAAAGCACAAAGAACTGCGACACAAAAAAAAAGAATAATAAAAAAAACAAAAAAAACAAAAAACATTTGTGTAAACCCTGTACTTCCATCTGTTGAACTGATCTCTATAAATTAAAAAAGAAAAAAAGATCTCTATAATAACCATCGTAAATAATGCTGTGACTTTCATACATTCATAAAAAGCATAAAGAATATAAACAGAGTGAATAATAACACTTTGGGGAAATCAGAGTGTCGTTGATTCACCAGTTGTGAAGGAGGAGAAAGAACAATATAAGGATGTGTAGTGAAAGTCAGGAAAGAGCAATCAACCCCGCCCCCACAAAAAGACCCATCTACAGCGCTGCGGAGTAACAAACCAAACAATGGATTTGGCAGTACTGATTTTGGGATACGTTGTGAAGTCTGTGACAGAAAACTATTAAATAGAAAACTTTTAAAATGTATAAAAGGATTAAAAGTAATTTTTTACATTCAGTGAGGATACAGTCAATTAATAATTAATAATCTATTTTGAGATGTAAGTAAAATTATAAGCTTCATGTCTTAAAAATCTACCAAAAAAAAAAAATAAAAAAAAAAAAAAAAAAAAAAAAAAAAAAGGAAAATTTAGGTCATGGCATCCCTGTGAGAATAGATCATGTTTCAGGATATGATTTTGTAAGCTGTAAAAAAAATTGTTAAAACCATTAACTATTAACAGGCCTACCTTGATATTGTTAAAAAGACCCATCACTCCTCTTTAGCAAATCACCGTCAAATGCAGCCTGAGAACAGAAAACCAAAATTAACCCTGATGTAATGCATAATTTCCTAATTTACAATTTAACAAAATAAAGCATATAATTGAAATTGAACGGCATTTTCATATAGCTAAAGCAACAGACTTTTTTAAATGCAACAATCTAAACAACCACAAGTCTGTGTGTGTGTGTGTGTGTGTGTGTGTGTAACCTTGGGTGCACCTGAACAATGCACCTGGTATTCATTCATTTTCAAAGCCGCAAAATCCTAATTAGGGTGGCGGGAAGGCTAGCGCCCATCTCACCCGACTCTGGGCGAAGGAGGAGTGCACCCTGAACAGCTCGCACGGCCATTGCAGGGCCAACAGTCATACAACGATTCAGCCTCACTATCACACTTAGGGGCGATTGGGATCAGCCAATCACCCTACTGTCAATTTTTTGTGGACTGTGGGAGGAAACCGGAGTACCCAGAGGAAACCCACGCAAGCACAGGAAGGACATGCAAACTCCACACAGAAACGCCCCAAGCCCAGGAATGGAACCCAGGACCTTCTTGCTGTGAGGCAGACGTGCTAACCACTGCGCCACCATGCAGCCCGTAATTATGTATTATTTATTTCGCTTAATTTAATTCAGTTGTTTGAATAGCAGCTCTAGGCTAGCCGCATGCCATTGTGCCAGTATTAATCATACACCATGTTTCACAAGCAGCGATAATCTCTGGCAGAACCATACAAGCTTGGGCAGGTCAACTGCTAGAACAATACATTACATAATATAAATCACACAGTATCTTGTTGAGCTTTATTCCTGCTAGACTGGATGAGTGGCATGTACGTGACACTAATCAGCAATTAAATATGTATTCATCCCAGGAAATGCGGCAAAGATCGGAAACTTTAAGGTTCTGAACCGCATTTCTAAATAAAACACTGCACGGAACAAGCTGTTGTGATGAATTTTGGAAAATTCACAAAAAATTTTTATTTGTGGATCCAATAGCATGCGTATGGTTTCGGTTTGTGCACCACGGGTGTGAACAATTCTTTTTTTCTACTTTACTTGCATTTTATTTATTTAAATACTTAAATGCTCATAATTACATTCTTTTATTTTCACTTTGAGTACTGGTTACAAATCTTAAAGCTGCCTTCTCACACCCAGCCAGTGATCATATCTAATACTTCAGTCGAATGTATTACTTCTGTAAGTCACTCTGGATAAGAGCGTCTGCTAAATGCTGTAAATGTAAATGTAAATGTAAATGTAGAATGCGCTCAGTTTAGCAAGCAATCATTTAGCATTAGCATTAAAAAAATAATGGTCAGGAATTGTTTTAATTGTCGTTGCTCTAACATACAAAACTGTGGAGGCCACTGAGCCCTTCAGGACCTGGGCTGGGATTAGAGTAAGGGTTAGGTGAGCATTAAAGTCTGAAGACAAATAATACACCATATTGCTGTGCGGAACTTGAGGATGAACAAAGGCTTGCATTAACCCTGGGTTTACACTTGGGCAAGTTCATCACAAACCACTACGATGGTGCGTCAAGGTCTGTCATGGTCTGTTAAGCTCTACTACACCCTGAGTTCTGCCACGATTGGAGTCCAACCATAATACATTGTAATATACCCCCACCCCCCACCCCCCACGATTCTCTCAAATCACGGAGATCACAGACATCATGCACCAGTGTAAACCCAGGGTAACTGAGGTGTCTTTACCCCCTAAGAAGACATTAGTTCCATTGAATCTGAAGAGGTAGGCTGAGACAACTCCCACAGACATTAACAGGCTACAGCATATTTACCCAAATTAGAGTATATTTCTTGCTAATGTAATGACTCGCATTATTTCCAGTAGCTAAAATAACTGGCTTGGTAGTGTGTCAAATTCTATCGAAGGGTAATTAGTACATTCTACACAAGAAAGACATTATCTGATTGGTTCACTAATAATATATTAGGATGCTGTAATGAATTGCACCTGACTGGTGTCACGCTTAAAAATGTACAAATAAACCATTAAAATCTCAATTTAGTTTGTTTTTGTTCCTATGGACTTGTGTAGTATATTCTGAAACAATTATTCACCTCAAGCTTGGGGGATATCGCTAAATTGAATAGTCCCCACAACGTTTCGTCTCAGGAACTAGTTGGCAAATAATTGATAAATACTGGTTATTTATTTTTTACTACTGATTAATTAATTATCCACATAACCAAATTGACAACCACCTCTTCATAGCTATTTCAGATAAGCAATAAACATTATTTTAGCTTGAAAAAAATACATGAGCCTATTTTCATCAGCTCAAAACATTTACTTTTCATATTTTAATGCATGGGTAACTTTTCGCTTGTGATTTTACTGTGTGCTTCCTCATTATATATCCTTTCTCTTCAGACTAGGGTTGGTTATCTGGAAAGCTAGCAACATCTGAAGGTAGCAGCTCTTCAGCGATCCTGCAAAATAATCCCCAGCCCTTAACATTCCTCTCTACTAGGTGGCTCAGTGGTTAAGGCTCTGGATTGGTGACCCAAAGGTGGGGAGTTCAAACCCCAGTATCACCAAACTGCGACTGTTGGGCCCTTGAGCATAGCCCTTAACCCTCAGTTGCTCAGTTGTTTAAAAGTGATAAATGTAAGTCGCTCTGGATAAGGGCGCTTACCAAATGCTGTAAATGAAAAACACGTACGAGCTCCACTCTGACTGCAGGTTTGTGTGCGGTCGTGTCATACTTGATTGCATATTTTCGTAGTAGGCCACGAGGTAGTAGTTGGTTGGCGTTTTTACAGGATTACAGTGACCACATATGATTTTTTTTTAGATATTATTCTCGTTTATTAAAATGTGTACTATCATTTCTCGACAATTTATTTTAACCAAACATCTTTTCAATTCATCAGTAATCCTCCATTTCTTCCACGTTTATATTAAGTGTTGGTATATATTAACAAATACTGAAGTTCAGATTAGGCGGTATGGTGGTGTATTGATTAGCACGTCCATCTCACAGCAAGAAAGTCCTTGGCTCGAGTGTTTCTGTCTGGAGTTTGTATGTTCTCCCTATGCTTGCGTGGGTTTCCTCCGGGTACTCGGGTTTCTTCCAACAGTCCGAAGACATGCACGCTAGGCTAATTGGCTGTGCTGAATTGCCTGTAGATGTGAGTGCGAATGGTTTTGTGTGTGTTCATTGGCCCTGCGATGTTCTGGTGAGCTGTTCAGAATGTACCCCACCTTCACCCAGTGTCGGATGAGATAGGCTCCAACCCCTCTGCCACCCAAGTAGGATTAAGCAGTTTGGCAAATGATTGAGTGACTGAGGTTTGAATCAAACACATTCAATTTCACTGGACAGTCATACCAGCTAATATGTAGAAAAACTCTACTGTAATAAGACTGGAATTATCACAATTATAACCCAACTAAAAGATGCCTTATTGCTTAATTTCTGGGAGAACCAAGGGTAGACAAGGTCTTTACATTGCAGTGAACTGTATTATGATGTGCAAAACATTAGTGCTCTCCAGCAAGTGTGTTGAGTCACATGAGCTCTGTATAGCATGTTATAAATTAGAAATAAATGCTGATAAATACTTCCAATTACATTTGAACCTTATACTGGTGTTACACTAATACTTAAATACACTGTTACATATAAAACAGGATAAAACAAGATATAACATGGCTTCAATAGCAGGTTGGTTTTATAAATCCTGCAAGCGCTTCTCATAATATTGAAGAGTTAAAAGCTAACCAAACTGCACTGTATCACAAGAATCCTGGTATATCATATATAATTTCAGTATACACTCCTCATCCTACACATGTACAGTTATACATTTTGTACAAACACATTGCTCTTTATTTCAAATGTTCCTGGGGACAACAAAGTGTAATCTTATATTCCATATTATTAAGCAGTGCATATCTAAAAGATTATCCACTAGAATTGATATTGGTTTTAGTTTGATACCTTGTCAGTCTAAACTTAATGTATAAACCCTATACAACTAAGCAGGCTACACAGAAGTAGGAATATAGTTCACCACAGATTAAGTAACAGGAAGGCTTTCACTTACTTTAGAGTTGCTCAGATGAATCTGGTTGATCCTGCTTTCACTTTAAGGAAGTTTTACTCCTGGTAAATGGGATACAAACGTCTGGGCGGGCTTATGCTTGCACAACATGCTGTAGAGTCTGCTGCGTTAAGGAAAAATGGGTTTACACCTTGTAAAGGGCTGTTTTTATTTTCTATTTTAAATTTATTTTTAAGACATTGATAATGATCAGACTCTAAGGGATTGTTACATAAAAGTCATAAAGGTTTGAAAGTGAAAAGTATGAGGGGGAAAACAGTTTCTTGTATTCAGATTTCTATATGAAATTATTTACAGTATTTCTGCACAGTATTTTATTTCTGAGGAGAATGAATATATACAGAAAAGTCTCCTAAGATCTTTCTTTCTTTTCTTTTTTTTTTTCTTTTTTTCTTTTACTGCTCTTAAGTAATATTTAAGGTGGCGTTTGGTAAGCTGCCAAGTTTCAGATTTCAAATATTTGGAAATTGGCCGAATTTCCCTGAGCGATAGAAATAAATTAACTTATTCTAATAAATAGACTTATTTATGCATGTGCAGTGGTTAGCACGTCCGCCTCCCAGGTTCAAGATGTTTCTGTGTGGGGTTTGCATGTTCTCCCCGCGCTTGCTTGGGTTTCCCCCGGGTACTCCGGTTTCCTCCCACAGTCCAAAAACATGCACAGTACACTAACTGGCAGTTCCAAAATTGTGCCTAGGTGTGAGAGTGAGTGTATATGGTTGTATGTGTGTTGGCCCTGCAATGGCCTGACGCTCAGAGTCGGCTGAGATGAGCACCAGCCTCCCCGTGACCCTAATTAGGATTAAGCGGTTAAGAAAATGAATGATTGAAAAAAATGAATTAATGAATAAACTTATTTAGGCATGTGCATGTCAGTGTTGTAGTGGTTAGCACGTCCACCTCACAGCAAAAAGGTCCTTGGTTCGAATCCCGGGCTCGCCGAGGGAGTTTCTGTGTGGAGTTTGCAGGTTCTCCCCATGCTTGGGTGGGTTTCCTCCAGGTACTCCGGTTTCCTCCCACAGTACAAAGACATGCACATTAGGCTAAGTGGCTGTTCCAAATTTCCCCTAGGTGTGAGTGCGAGTGTGATTGACTGTGTGTGTGTGATGTACTGGGGAGCATTTCAGGGTGTACCCCTTCTTTGCCCAGAGTCGGCTGAGATAGAGCCTCTCCGAAACCCTAATTGGATTAAATGAATGAATGAATGAATATTAAGCTTTATAATTCTAATATTTATGTATGTTAAATACATTTTCCCATCATTAATGTTCATTTTTGTCATTGTTCAAAAGTCCCACAAAGGGTTTCAGCAGGAAAAAAAAAACAGGATAAAGTATGTGAATGTTATATTTTAAAATAAATACTAAATAAAATACTTTAATATTGACCTCATTAATAAATAAGTGCCTCATGGCTGTTTATCTGACACATTTGCCCATTATTATTGTTTTTGCAACCAAGATCTATGCAATGCAATACTGCATTACCGTGAAAACCTCCAATCTTTAAACCATGATTTTTATTTTATTTATTTTGTTTTTAATTCGTAAAGTTAAGGACATACTGCACATAATGACAACAATCCTCTAATCAGATTGCTGGAGATGATTATAGAGTAGTATAGCAGTCGAGGTGAAGATGCATGCCGTAACTCCCAAAAGAGTGTCTGTAGATGAGTTGTAATGAGTTGTAATCAAATAAAGCAATAAAATGTTCATATTGTTAGCTTGAATAGCTGAATTAGAGTCTGAGTGAACTGTTTTCCATTCTCTAAAATAAATAGATATCTGCCTTCTCCCAATCTCTATTAGTGGGTTGTTTTGTTTTTTTGTTTGTTTGGGTTGGTTTTTTGGGTTTTTTTTTTTTTTTTTTGAGGAAATATGACTTTTCTAGTGCAATTTGGCTTTGAAGGGCTTTGACTGGCCATTTCATTCATTTTTGGATTAATTTTCTGAACCGTATAATCCTAATTAGGGTTGTGGGGAGGCTGGCGCCAATCTCAGCCGACTTTGGGTGGAGGCGGGGTACATCCTGAACAGCTCACCAGGCCATTGCAGGGCCAACACAAATTAACCATTCACACTCACAAACAAACAGCCAAATAGCCTACTGTGCATGCTTGTGGACTGTGGGAGAAAACCGGAGTACCTGGAGAAAACAGAAGCAAGAACAAAGGCCACACAGAAACGCCCATGTACAGTAATCGAACCCAGTCCTTTTTGTGTGAGGCGGATGTGCTAACTGCTGCGCAACCATGCCAACCCTTGGGCCATTCCAATAACAATAAATTATTTTAATTAAAATAATTATGACAAATGCAAAATATTTACATTAAAAAAAACTTGACATACTGAAACCAGCTTAAAAAAAGATCAGACAGATATTTGAATGTGCTATTTAAAAAATATTTGAGTTAATACAGTTTGACAGATCTGGTGAGCAGTTCAGGGTGTACCTGGCCTTCGCCCGGTAATGGCGGAGATAAGTTCCAGCGTCCCTGCGACCCTAATAGGATTAAGCGGTTCGGTGAGTGAGTTTGACAGTTTGTATTGGTTGTCTTTGTGCATTGTGGTTTGTTTTATTTCACTGCCCTCTAGTGGAAAGTTTATTTTTTAAATAATATACATAGTTACCTAGATCTGTCATTACAAAAAAAAAAAAAAAGAAAACAAACAAAAAGACTTTTTGGTTTGCATTAATTTGTAGCTTTTTTTTTAGAGACCCACAAAATCTTAACCAGAGATTCATCTTCCAGATTTTATCATTCATTCATTCATTATTTCATGTGCTTAACCACTTTATCCTACAAGGGTCTCAGGGAACCTGGAGCCTATTTCAGCCATCTCTGGCCAAAGACAGCATACACCCTGAACAGCTCTCCGGTCCATCACAGGGCCAACACACACACACACACACACACACAATCACAACTAGGAACAATTTGTAACAGCCAATTAGCCTAAAGTGCATGTCTTTGGACTGTGGAAGGAAACCACAGAACCAGGAGGAAACCCACACAAGCACAGGGAAACATACAGACTCCACCATGAAATGGCTGAGCCAGGATTCAAACCTTCGATTCTCCTATTAGTGGGTTGTTTTGTTTTTTGTTTGTTGGGTTGGTTTTTTTTTGTTTTGTTTTTTTTGAGGAAATATGACTTTTCTAGTGCAATTTGGCTTTGAAGGGCTTTGGCTGGCCATTTCATTCATTTTTGTATTAGCTCACCAGGCCATTGCAGAGGAAACCCAAACAAACACGGAGAAAACATGCAGACTCCACCCAGAAACGGCTGAGCTGGGATTCGAACCCAGGACCTTCTTTCTGTAAAGTGGACGTGCTGACCACTATGAAACCGAAACCGCCCCAGATTCCTACTATTTCTCTTTGAAGTAGTTTGAATCAGTTTGTTGGAGAACTCACTGGCTTTGCGAAAAGTTTCGCGGAAACATTATCTACAAAACAACTGAGTTACGGGCTTTCAGGATGTTAATGTCATCAAATACAGGTTCATTCTTACATCAGATCTGTCCCAGTGCACCCACAGTGTCCCCTAATGAGCCCAAATGAGCTCCTAACATGCCAGCTGTGTCAGTCTATTGCTACAGGGGATCTGTAACTGTAGCATTGTCATTAATTATCTCTAAAATTAGGGTGTTTTTAAGATGCATTAAATATGTAAGCTAATAATTAGTCCCACTGGGGCTACTTAATGAATGTTTACCTAATCATTAAACTCATGGGGGGAGCATATAATGAATTCCCAAAAGATTTCAAGACCTTTGTCTGACTCTTACATTAGTTCATTATAAACAAAGATAGAAAATACAGAACAATAGCACCAAAATGTATTTGTCACCCTTAACTACCCATCCCACACACACACACACACACACACACACACACACACACACACACAAGACACCACTAGCATTAAGTTTCTATGTCATACACTCAATAGGAAAGTTCATAATGGCCAAGCACTTCTACAAATCATATAAATATTATATTTAATAGAATAGATGGGTGCCCTGCGATGGCCTGGCGAGCTGTCCAGGGTGTACTCTGCTCTCGCCCAGAGTCGGCTGAGATAGGCGCCAGCCTCCCTGCGACCCCAATTAGGATTAATTCATTTAGAAAATGAATAATTGAATGAATGAATGAATGAATGAGACTAGATGAGTTACACTTTGACTTCTGACTGTCTCCTTTCAATTGTATTTTATTGATGGTTATAGGAGGCGAAACAAATCAGATTCAGTATATAGGGACAATAGCGTATAAATGATGTCAAAACTCAATTATGTTCCATATTAGTGGATGATTAAGTCAAAATTGGACAAAAATCTCTAGACTTTAAAATGAGAAGTTTTTAGAAGGATATTGCAACTCATTTTTATCCAGGACCTGTTAGAAACACTGAAAACAGTTTTTAAATAATTATTTTTACA
>JAQMYF010000026.1:3494479-3510652 GCA_030014195.1 Neosilurus mollespiculum
GATCATAACAATGGAGAAAGCTCTTCATAAACCAATGTACTTTCTTTTCTGTAACCTCCCTGTGTGTGATGTACTCAATGCTACTGTTGTTCTGCCGCAAATACTGAAAGATGTTTTAGTTGAATCTGACAGGTATATCAGTTATGTCGCTTGTGTAATTCAGGCTTTAGGGGTTCACACATTCAATGGAAGCACACATTCTACATTACTTGCCATGGCTTATGACAGATATGTGGCCATATGCAACCCATTAAGATACCACATCATAATGACAAACAACATGGTTGTGAAGCTCTCTGTAATAACATGGGTGTCTGCTACTGTCCCAGTCATAATTACATTTGCCCCCACTTTAAGGCTCTCTCACTGTACTTCAACTATATCAAATCCTATCTGTGACAATCCTTCTCTGTATAAACTTTCTTGTGAGAGTGTGTTACCAAATCAGATGATAGGCATATTTACCCCAATCATACTTTGGACATTTTCAGGGTCATGTATCAGTCTTACTTATATAAAGATTGCATATGTGTGTTTAAAAAATAAAAACAGCACACTGAAGAGCAAGGCTGTAAAAACATGCAGCACCCATCTGATTGTGTACCTCATTTTCTTTGTATGTGGATTTACTATAATTATTTTGCACAGTTTCTCAGCTCATAAGGAACTTCGAAATTTGATCGTTGTCATAATTTTCTCTATTCCTACAAGCCTCAACCCTGTTATATACGGCCTTCAAACCAAAGAAATAAGACAGAGATTTGAGCAGATGTTCCTTGGAAGGAAATTGATTCCAGGATGATTGCTGAATAAATATAAATGCAGGATGTGCGATGGTTTGGCGAGCTGTTCAGGGTGTACTGTTAATTTGAAAAGGCTTGCAGGTATTCCAAGGTGTTTTAGGACCATAGTTTAAATGGAGTCCAGTGACAACACTTTGTGCTTGTTTTTGTGCTTTAGGTTTAAAGTTATCATATATCTTACTTTATTGGAAAATTTGTGACAACTAAATGGAAGTGTTATATTCAGTTTAGTTCTCTAGGACCTGACAAAAAAGATGACGTGCAACAAGAAGCATATTGTTCAGTCAGATAAGAGTAAACAAACCAAATACTAACCCACCCTCTTAAAATTCTTGATGTGTAAAAAAATGATTGATCCTTGAAAAAAAAAAAAAAAAAAACCCAACATCCAGACAATTTTGATCACACAGCTTAAAAATTAATCCTAATATACTTTGATAGGTTGGTCATATGGCGATTACATTATGTTGTTGATTGTAATGCTCAAAAACAGATGTTTGTTTTTTTAATATGGAATTTTACATTATATATTTTATTATTTCTGTCTGGGAAATTTAAAGATATTAAGGTGTTTTGTCTTTTCTTTTTTGGTTTTTCAATGCTTGAGTCTACTAAGTATAGTAAAGACACTTTGGTTAAGCTAAACAGAGATTATGTTGAGAACCTAAGTATCCAGTAACCCGTTTCATGTTTTTTACAGACAGAATGAGCCAATAAAACATGTGACTTTTGTATGTTTTCTTCGACATGTTTGGTCTGTAAATTGTATCATTATAGCAAAGTTTCAAGTGCAGTCAAGACTTCATAGTTATAAATGTTAGGAATATTAATGCTACATATTTACTCAAATTCCGTCTGTAGTGTTTTTGAAAAAATCAGTTGCATCTCCTAACTGGTGAGAGATTTTGCATTTCTGATTTCAGAAACTAAATCCTGACAAAATCTGTCCTCAGAACATCTATTAGTCATGCACTCCACAAATTTATGGAAGTGTGTGTGTGTGTGTGTGTGTGTGTGTGTGTGTGTGTGTGTGTGAGGGGGGTGGGGGGTTATTAGGGTTGATTTTTTTTTTAAAACAATAAACAAAGAATTATGACTGTTATAATTTTAATGCATTAATAACAAGTGATGATTGAAATTATGAATAATATCTTTCTGGTTTATATGTATTAAATGCAGGATTTTATTTGATAATCTGCTGTAACAGATCCCATGCTCGAAGTATTGAAAAACTCAGAGACAGGCAGATCTTTTCATTTTTCTTTTCTTTTTTGATATACAGTATTAATCCTGCAAAGGAAATTATTGCATCTGCACTTAACCCATCCAAAGTGAACACACACATAAACAGTAAGCACGCACACTTGGATCAGTGGGCTGCCACACATTGGGGTGCCTGGAGAGCAGTTCGATGTTAGGGTTAACCGTAACACTAACCCCTAAACCCAAATCCCTAACCCTTGCTCAAGGGCATTTTAGCCATGAATGTGGAGGAAGTGAAGGTGCAGCTCACTCCACCCACCACCACACATTTTTCATACAGGTTCAAGAACTGAACCAGCAACCTTTAGGTCCCAAACACACTTCTCTATCTTTTAGGCCACGGCTGCCCAATTTCACGCTAGTCGTTCACTTTTCTTTGCTTTTCAGTTTTGCTCTGCTGTATAGTTGTCAGAGCTTTGGGCATTTTCACTTTTCTACACCACTATATGTTGCCATTTCTCGTGTTTACCTCTGTATTGTCTCTTCCCATCCACCCCCACCCCAATTCGGTATCATTGTTTCCACCCGTTCCTCGTTAGGTCTGGGTATTTAAGTGCTCTGGCTTTGCTCTGTCTTTGCTTTGTTCTCCAGCCCCTAAGAGTGAACATCCACGAGTTAACTCTGTGGATAATCCTGTATTTTTGTATGGGAATATTCTCTGAGGAAGCCAAGCTTGTTGCCTTTTTTTTCTACAACTCAATTAAATGCCTGAACTGACTCTACACCTTGCCTTTGTGTCTGTGCCTCTGCAACTGTGTCCTTCTCTCTAGCTCAGTAGGTTGCTTCTCAGTAAAGTACACAGGAGGCCCCAGGTTCAAGTCCTACCTCAGACACCTAGACCCTGACAATAGTAGTCTTACTCAGAGACACATTATAACCTAAAACTTCAGGGAGTGTTTTTTTAGACACAGGACTGCTTACAGCTTTCTCTCTGGTTATTGGTATCTCTCAGAAAACACACCAAAACACACATTAGTACCTGCTGGTAATGACATCGAGGTAAACCTCATCAACATTCTACTTGCTGACTACTTGCCACCTGCAGAAGGTGCTGCTTCATTGTCACATACCTCTACCACCTGACTCATGCCAGCCAGGACACCAGTTGGCCTCCAGTCCACCACCCCCAACCGCCATTTCAGGTGGGAAAAAATATGGGCAAAGGAAATATGCATGTGACTGAGAAATGTGAGCAATTGTGCTGCATATGTTGTCAAATTGCAACATGACCATGGACACTCATTCTCTGTAGTTACTGGATAGTACATACTGGCGACATCTGATTTTTTTTTAGACTCAATTTAGTTACTATACTTAAGGTACAATTTACTGAAACCAATCAGCCTTAAGTCAGTGATAGGATTGGCATGGACAGATAGACATGGATCAGCTATCGAAATCATGCTCCATGCCTACGGAGCATCAATCAGCAGCTCCACTAAAAAACATCTATCACGGTCTACTGTAAAGTCATTCTGGCTATGTGTGATTTGGGGTTTATGCTGCACTTTTGACAGTAAACTTTTCACTTACTGGTTTAGTAAATTGCTCACAAATCAGCCATAACATTAACATCCCCTGACTGGTCTGTGGCTGCTAGAAATGCACTACAAAATCTGTCTAATTGGAGGTAAATAAACTAAGTCAATTAGCCATCACAGTGTGGCCCTTGTCAAAATCAATAAGACCTTTAAATTTGCTCATTTTTTCTGTTTCCAACACATCAACTTTAAGAAATAACTGTTCACTTTCTGCCTAATATGTACCACTCCTTTGCAGGAACTGCTTTAATAAGATAATAGGTGCATTATTCAGGGACTGAAAAACTTTATCCCAAATAGAGGGCAGGGGTGGCCTGGTGGTAGGGTGCTGGCTTACTGATCCGAAGGTCGTTGGTTCAAGCCCCACTATAACCACGTTGGCAGCAAACTGGGTTATCAAAGGCCAGCAGTGTCTCCCCCTGTCATGTGGTGAGAGGCGTGTAAAAGAACAACTGCCATCAGTGTGTTTCTGCCCTGCGATGGCCTGTCAAGCTGTCCAGGGTGTACCTCCACCCTTACCTAGAGTCAGCTGGGATGGGCACCAGCCTCCCAGTGACCCTAATTAGGATTAAACGGTTCATAAAATGAATAAATGAATCTCGAATGGACAATGTTTGAATTAAAATGATGGACAGTCATGGTTTTTCACTGTCACATAGACAATTTGGCGTCATTATTATCATGTTTCAAAATGAAAAAATAATGCATTACAATCACATTAGGTTAACTGGCTACTCTAGTTTGCCCATGGGTGTGAAGGTGAGTGTTAATAGTTATTGTAATAGCCCTGCAGTAGACTTGCAAACCCTGCCCCTCACCCCATATAGTTAATAGATGGATGGATGGATGGATGATAATGATGATTCATTGATTAATCAGCTAAAAACATCTGTCCATGTATTCATGAGACTCAGAACTCATATAAACTAAAAACCACTGCAAGCAATACACAATTTTCAAGTATACTGTTGTTGTTGTTTTGTTATTATGTGACATATTGTTTTTGTAATTATCAAATTGTTTGGTTGCCATGTCAGAAAGTCTCCAGGAAACAGAAGACATTGTACATTATAAAAGTTGAACAGATGACAACAGTGACCCAGTAAGTTACTGACTGACTGTGGAAAGCACACAACTCTTCTCGGGTGAGGTGTAAAGCACATATCATTTAAGGTGGGGTATATAACAACTGTTTACAGAATAATGTTCTCCTGCACTGGAACTGATTAAGACTGATGAAGTTGTTAAGATGTTTGTTTTGTACAGGCTTGTAGGAAACGATGGAAAACGGATCATACAGACATGAAATTCTCAGGATTGAAGGATTGCGGATCAAAGGTTACTCTATTTATCCAGTGTTTATTCTTCTTTTCTTGATCTATCTGTTCATTATGGTGTCTAATCTGGGCATTATCATGATCATAACAATGGAGAAAGCTCTTCATAAACCAATGTACTTTCTTTTCTGTAACCTCCCTGTGTGTGATGTACTCAATGCTACTGTTGTTCTGCCGCAAATACTGAAAGATATTTTGATTCAATCTGACAGGTATATCAGTTATGTCGCTTGTGTAATTCAGGCTTTTGGGGCTCATACATTCAATGGAAGCACACATTCTATATTACTTGCCATGGCTTATGACAGATATGTGGCCATATGCAACCCATTAAGATACCACACCATAATGACAAACAACATGGTTGTGAAGCTATCAGTGATAGCATGGGTGTCTGCTACTGTCCCAGTGATAATTATATTTGCCCCCACTTTAAGGCTGTCTCACTGTACTTCAGCTATATCAAATCCTATCTGTGACAACCCTTCTCTGTATAAACTTTCTTGTGAAAATGTGTTACCAAATCAGATCATAGGCATATTTACCTCAGCCATGCTTTGGATTTCTTCAGCATCATGTATCAGTCTTACTTATATAAAGATTGCACACGTGTGTTTAAAAAATAAAAACAGCACACTGAAGAGCAAGGCTGTAAAAACATGCAGCACCCATCTGATTGTGTACCTCATTCTCTTTGGATGTGGATGTACTGTACTTATTTTGAACCGTTTCTCAGCTCATGAGGAACTTCGAAATTTGGTCGTTGTCATAATTTTTACTATTCCTACAAGCCTCAACCCTGTAATATACGGCCTTCAAACCAAAGAAATAAGACAAGGGTTTAAGCAGATGTTCCGGAGAAGGAAAGTGATTCCAGGATGATTGTGGAATATATATAAATGCAGGCACTGCGATGGTTTGGCGAGCTGTTCAGGGTGAACTATTAATTTGAAATGCAGTTTTAAGGCTTGCAGGTATTCCAAGGTGTTTTAGGACCAGAGTTTAAATGGAGTCCGGTGACAACACTTTGTGCTTGTTTTTGTGCTTTAGGTTTAAAGTTATCATATATTTTACTTTATTGGAAAATTTTTGACAACTAAATGGAAGTGTTATATGCAGTTTAGTTTTCTAGGACCTGACAAAAAAGATGACGTGCAACAAGAAGCATATTGTTCAGTCAGATAAGAGTAAACAAACCAAATACTAACCCACCCTCTTAAAATTCTTGATGTGTAAAAAAATGATTGATCCTTGAAAAAAAAAAAAAAAACCCTAACATCCAGACAATTTTCAGATACCGAAGTTCAGATACCATACTTCTCTCCACCAAATCATGCATTTCTATGGGTTTAGGAAATATGCATGTGACTGAGAAATGTGAGCAATTGAGCTACATATGTTGTCAAAATGCAACATGACCATGTACACACATTCTCTGTAGTTACTGGATAGTGCCTACTGTTGACATGTGATTTTTTTAGACTCAATTTAGTTACTATACTTAAGGTACAACTTATTGAAACCAATCAGCCTTAAGTCAGTGATGGGATCGGCATGGACAGACAGACACGGATCAGCTATCGAAATCATGCTCCGTAAGCATGGAGCATGGTTTCGATAGCTGATCCGTATCTGTCTGGTACCACAGTTCTTGCATGTTTTTGTTCATTTTCATTGATACTGTCAATGTCATATTTGCCTAAGCAGGAGGGCAAGGTGCCACTGGCAAATGTGGCTAAAAGCTGGGTGTTTTCAGCAGCAGGGACTTGGCCACAAGTCAAGATAGAAGAAAAAATGGACGGGGCAAAATATTGTCAAATTCTTGAGGAAAGCCTGCTCCCCTCTGCCAAAAAGTTGTCAACAGGAAAAAGGTTCACCTTCTAATCTGATAATGACCAGAAGCACACAACAAAGTTGACTGCCTGAGCATTGCAGTTTGCAGTCAAATAATTAGTAAATAAAGTTTACCTGTGTGTAATATTATCTCAGTATAAATGCAGCTGTTCTGTAAAGGCATCAGAGGGAACATGTTAGGGAACATTAGTGAACAAACAGCATCATGAAGCCCAAGTAACACACCAGACAAGTCAGGCATAAAGTTGTGAAGAAGTTTAAAGCAGGCTGGGTTATAAAAAAAACAATATATCCAAAGCTTTGAACAACTCAGAGCACTATTCAGTCCTTTATTAGAAAATAGAAAGAGCATGACACAACTGCAAACCTACCAAGACATGGCTGTCCACTTAAACTGACAGTCCAGGCAAGGAAAGCATTGATCAGAGAAGCAGCCAAGAGGCTGAAAACAAATGCATGCCAAACTTTTCAGATTGGTATTTGTAAAAAATTTTGAAAACTATGTATAATTTTCCCTCCACTTTGCAATTAAAATCACATCCCAATATAATATTTTAGCGTCTATGGTTGTAATGTGAAAAGAAAAAGGGGGGGGGTTGAATACTTTTGCAAGAAGAGAATCACTCACCTTCAAATATTCTAGAGCAAAATCTAGAGCAAATCACAATTATAATTATTATAATAATTTTTTATTTATAATTTTTTTCCATCCAAGCAATTGAGGGTTAAGGGCCTTGCTCAAGGACCCACCAGTGATGAGACTGGGATCAAACCCTCAACCTTCAGATCAATAAACCACTGGCTTTACACTGAGCCACCACTACTATATCTGTTGGTGGACTACAATCTTCAAGTCTTTTCACAGTTTGTTAGTATGGTTTAGGTCTGGGTTCTGACAAGGCCATGACAGGATGTTCACCTTTTCCCTCTTCAGCTACTGTGTGATCAACTTTGGATCTCCGTCATTCTGGAAGGTGAATCTTCTTCCTGTTGACAACTTTCTGGCAAAAGGCAGCAGGTTTTCCTCAACAACACCATGGCTTATTGCCACATCTGTTTCTCCCGTTATATTTAAGTGCCCTGCTGAAGATTGCTGCACCATATTCAAAATAAACTGTGGTCCAAAGGGTTAATAGATTTTTAATCAGATTTGTCTTTGGGGAACCTTCCCTGCAATAATACTAGACTTGTTTTGATTTTCATGTGATGCCTTGTTATTCTTATAATTATCAAAGTTTTTCTTTGTTATGTCATAAAGTCTTTAGGATACAGGAGGCATTGCAGATTATAAAGGTTGAACAGACCACCACAGTGACACAGTAAGTTACTGAGGGACTGTGGAAAGCCCACAATTCATTTAAGGTGGAGTATTCAACAGCTGTTTGCAGAATAATGATCTAATGAACTGAAAATAAATGTGTTTAAACTTATTGTAAAAGATAAAATTGACTAAAACTAGCAAAGTTGTTAAGCTGTTTGTTTTGTACAGGCTTGTAGGCGGCAATGGAAAATGGATCATACAGACATGACATTCTTAGGATTAAAGGATTGGAGGTCGCAGTCTACTTGGTCTATCCAGTGTTCATTTTTCTTTTCTTGGCCTATCTGTTCATTATGGTGTCTAATCTGGGCATTATCATGATCATAGCAATGGAGAAAGCTCTTCACAAACCAATGTACCTTCTTTTTTGTAACCTCCTTGTTAGTGATGTACTTAATGTTAATGTTGTTTTTCCTCAGTTATTCAAAGATATTTTAGTTGAATCTGACAGGTATATCAGTTATGTTGCTTGTGTAATTCAGACTTTTGGAGTTCACATATTCAATACAAGTACACATACTATATTAATGGTTATGGCTTTTGACAGATATGTGGCCATATGCGACCCATTAAGATACCACACCATAATGACTAACAGAATGGTTGTAAAGCTCTCAATAATAGCATGGGTGTCTGCTACTGTCCCAGTGATAATTATGTTGGCCCCCACTTTAAGGCTCTCTCACTGTACTTCGATTATATCAAATCCTATCTGTGACAATCCTTCTCTGTATAAACTTTCTTGTGAAAATGTGTTACTAAATCAGATCATTTTCACACTTACCTCAGTCATGCTTTGGACTTCATCAGCATCATGTATCAGTCGTACTTATATAAAGATTGCACATGTTTGTTTAAACAACAAAAACAGCACACTGAAGAGCAAGGCTGTAAAAACATGCAGCACCCATCTGATTGTGTACCTCATTTTCTTTGTATGTGGATGTTCTATAATTATTTTGTACCGTTTCTCAACTCATGAGGAACTTCGAAATCTGGTTGGTCTCATAATTTTGATTATGCCTACAAGCCTCAACCCTGTAATATATGGTCTTCAAACCAAAGAAATAAGACAGAGGTTTGAGCAGATGTTCTGGAGAAGGAAAGTGATTCCAGGATAATTCCTGTACAGGAAAATATGTAGTGAATAATCAAATGTAAATAAACAGCATCATTTTAAAAAGATTTATTCACAGATATACATATACATAGACAAGTCCACCTGTCAGAGGGCCCAGGTCAACTTAAGAGGGATGTTGTTGATACCTTTCTTTGCTGTTGAACGGTACAGTCACTTTGTTGACTGTGGCAAGAGGAATCTCAAGCTCTTGTGCAACCTGATCCTTACTAAGTCCACCCTCAGACTGACCCACAATACGCCCTCTTTGAAAATCAGACAACTCTTTTGTTTCTGGTGTTTTATACCGTATTTGTATTTCAAAGATTAAGAGCCTATGACCTGGGTAATTCAGCCTTGTACACTGCCAAGATGATTTATTGTTTACACTATGTTGGAACCTGTCCATATGGCCTGGTACCTTCAGGAACCGTTAATGAAGTCCAACACCAGTTTCATACAGGAGCCCCTAGCAGAATTGTAAGGATCTAGCCCTTGTTTCCTCCCTTTCTTCCTGGTGTGTCATGTTGTTCTGTTCCCCTGTGTTTTTTTATCTGAATTTTGTGTGTCTCAAGAAATGGGTTTGGCCTCCTGATCACCCCACTCACCTGCTCAGTCAGCACACCTGTTCCCAATTCCAGCACCACCCTCCTACAGTATAAGACCTGGTTCATTCAGTTACTCCATGCTAGTTTGTCAGTTCCCTCAGCATGGTAACTCCCAGGACAAGAAATACTTCTTACATTGCTTGCCTCTAATTTTCCATGTTGTCTTGTCATTTTTATAGACTTTTCAGGTCTCTTGTCCTCATCTCAGGTCCACGACTCATATTCAGTTCACTCCTCTTCCTGCCATGGAACACCCTGGAACCCTGCCACTGCCCTGTTCTTCTTAGCCTAGTAAAGACACCGTCTCAAAGACTTTGTTTATGGTTTTCTTTCATTCAAGTCATTAATAAAGAAGTCTTTTGTTGAACTATAGTCTGTGTTTCTTGGAGTACTGCATTTGGGTCCAGCTTCTTGGTAATACCTTAACAGTACAAACTGGCCATTATGTACCAAGCAGGCTCAGGGACAGACAGCTCTGCCATTTTTCAAGCCATTTTTTCCCCAGGGACAATTACTAGAACAACATGTCCAAGCTCTCACAGCCCTCCTCAACACTAATTAAGATTAGGTCAGACAATTAGCCATTTTGACAAATCAAGTTTCTCAATTAATCGCTCTGCTTCCCTTCTCCATCCGTACACCACCACAGCCTCAGCCTGCAACTACTGAGCAACTGTACCCACCTCCCCAAGCCAGGGATTGCCACCTCACGAATCCAGAACCCTATTCCGGGGACCTTTCAACGTTCTGGGGCTTCCTTCCCCAGTGCACTGTTGATTTCTCAAAAACGGCAAGTGTACTCCACTGATCAGTTCAAGATCTTTTATGTTTTGGGGCTTCTCAGGGATGGAATGTTACAGTAAACTGAGGCCCTCAATTCACATGTCCTTTTGTCCTCGTTAACCTTTTAATTTTTTTAACCAAGATTCAGCGGGAACACAAGTAGTCACCACCTGAGTCTGTCTCATGATAATCACATTGCAGTGGAAAACTCTGTAGAATTTTGGACCTTTGCTGCAGCTGCTAACTGGACAGAGAAGGCTTTACAGGGTGTGTTAATGAAGGGGCTTTGTGAACAACTCAAGGCCAAAGTCGTCACCAGGGATGAACCTTCTGACCTCCAATCCCTTGATTCTCTAGCTGCTAGGTTGGACAATCATATTTGGGAGCGACAGAGAGAGAAGGTCTCACTCCCGTACTTCACCACACCCTTCAAGGATCATTCCCTGACAGCAAGTGCCATATCAGCCTCCTTCTGGATGACCAAGTTAACTCCTGAGGAGTGACAACATCGAGGTGGGGTGAATACTTCTACTGCCGGGGCCTGGGGCACCTAGTAACAAGTTGTCCGACACAGCCAAATGAACAGGCTTTGGAGATAAGAATAAGCCAACTTACCTTCTCCCATCAGAGTCGAGTTTCTATATCCATCTGAGTTACAAGCAGTCATCTCGATCACTCCAGGAGCTAATTGACTCAGGGCCAGAAGATAATTTTCTTTCCTCCCAAACAGCCTTTAACGCCATTGATGGCAGTATTCTCACATAAGTCACTCACTATTCTGTTCCTGTCTCAGTCTTGTTATCCAGTAAACACAAGGAAGAACTGAGCTTTAAAATATTTTCAGCTCCATCTACACTGCTGATTCTTGGGCAACCATGGTTAGTAAAGCATAACCCTCACCTCAATTGGGCACAAGGGAGAGTGGTTTCCTGGAGTAATTTCTGCCACGCCAACTGTTTGTTGTCCACCATCCCCAGGTAGAGGGCATCAAAAAGCCGAGCCATCCACACTAGAGTGGACAATTTTTATATGGAAAATAATTCAATATTTTTTCGCACACCCTCTTATTTTAGGAGGATTGATGAAAAAATAACCCAGTAAAAATAATAAGTCTGAATGGTCCCCCAGAGCCCTTCAATTTTGCACATTTTTACCTTTCTCCTCTCCTCTGGGTGTGGGTTTTTCTTTGTGTGAAAGAAATATGGTTCTCTCTGTCCATACATTGATTTCAGAAGACTGAATAACATAAATGTTAAAAACAAGTATCCTTTGTCCCTTTTAACCTCAGCTTTCGAACCTCTCTACGGAGCCACTGTTTCCAAGCTGGACAACTGCATACCATCTGGAGAGAATTTTGGGGGGAGATGAATGAAAGACTGCATTCAACAGACCAATTGGACATTTTGAGTATCTTTTGGTACCTTTTGGGTTAACCAACACACCAGCTATTCTTCAGGCTCTGGTTAATAATGTTCTCAGAGATTTTTTGAACTCATCCGTTTTCATTTATCTGGATGATATTTAAATATTTTCCAAGGGTCTCACTGAACAAGTTTCTCATGTCTGCCAGGTGCTCCAGAGGCTTCTGGAGAGCAAGTGCTTTGTTAAAGCTGAGAAGTGTGAGTTCCATGCTAAGACAGTTAGTTTCCTGTGATATATCATTTTTTCACATTCACACCTTTTTCCTGGACTCTGAAGGCTGAGGATGCCTTCAACAGCTTAATGGAGCTATTCTCCTCTGCACCTGTGCTCAACCAGATACTTCTCAACAGTTCATTGTTGAAGTTGATGCCTTAGACATTGGTGTTGGAGCCGTACTCTCTCAGCACTCAGAGCTAGACCAGAAATTGCACCCCTGACTGTCTGAAACAGAATCTTCTCCATGCCTTCTCTTGATACTGTTTCTACTGTAGGCCGTGTAGTGGGAATATTTTAAAGTTTGACCTTAAGTGAAGCTGTAATCAAAAAAACATATGATGTTCTCACCTTGAGGAAATGTCTTTCTCTGACTACTCAGCCACATACACATGCATTGTTCCTCATAATAAGTCTAATACATTCTAGTTCAATGAAAGAAGAGTGCACAAGCTAAGCACAGAACATGGTCGAGAATCAATACACCAGTTGAAATGGGTATATATGGAGACAGAAAGAAGATGAAGTACCTCCACCTATGTGGATGTATAATGGGCATCTCCTTTCAAAGATAATACAATTTCTTGCTGCATCTAAATTTTTTGTCTCCTGTTTTCCCTCCCAAGGGAACTGGCATAATTTCTACCACAACCTCCTAGCCAATTATTTGTTCCTGCTGCAGTCCATTCTCAAGCATTTCAGTGGTGTCATTCTTCTCGCCTTGCCTGACAACCGGGTATAAACTTTCCCTGGTCAAATTATATTGCTGGTGGCCTACCCTAGATGTAGACACCCAGCCCTTTATCTCTACTTGTTCAGTATATGCCAGAGGGAAGTCCTCACACCAACCACCTGCAGGTTTGCTTACCCCTCTTTCTGTGCCAAGCCATCCCTGGTTCCCTATTGGCTTCATAACTTGGTTATTTTGACAGTGGTTGATAAATAAAATAAATAGTCTGTTTACTTTATTGCCCTTCCCAAGCTTCCATCGGCCCATGAGCGAGCAAACCTGCTTATGGATCACGTTTTCCACCTGCATGACATACCTTTGGGCATTGTTTCTGATTGGGGTCCTCACTTTGTCTCACAGGTATGGAAGTGATTCTGTCAAGCATTAGGTGCAACTGTCAGTCTCACATCTGGCTTTCATCCACAGAGCAATGGTCAAGCTAAATGTGCCAATCAGGACCTGAAAGCAGCCTTGCATTGTGTGGCTGCCTCTAATTCTGCTACTTGGAGTGCTCACCTTTCCCACAATACTCACCCCAGGTCTGCCACTGGGTTGTCTCCTTTTAATACCTCCCTTGGCTATCAGACTCTTCTGTTCCCTTCTCAGAAGGATAAAAGAGCAGTCCCTTTTGTCCAGGCCCATCTCCACCATTGCAGATAGCTTTGGATGAACACCAAGGTGGCACACCTGCATTCTGTGGAGGCTAATCACCAACATGCTGACCACCATTGGGTCCCTACCCCATTGAACAAATCATTAATCCCTCTCCTGTCCACTTCAAGCTACCTGAGTCCCTCAGAATTCACCCAGGTTTCCATGTCTCACAGCTCAAGCCTGTTTCCTCCTCTCGCCCGACTCGTGGATGATCACCCAGCCTTTATGGTCTACTGCCTCCTGAATGCTTGTTGCCATGGCAAAAGGCAGTATCCTGGTGACTGGAAGGGTTATGCACCAGGGGACATTCCTGGGTGCTCTTTTTCTGGATCCTCAACCCTGACCTTATTAGGGAGTTTCATCTGGCTTACCCTGACAGGCCTGGTGGGTTACCAAGAGGCTCCCGTTGAGGAGGAGGCACTGTTAGGATCTAGCCCTTTTCTCCTCCCTCTCTTCCTTGCGTGTCCTGTGTTTCCTCCTCCATTGTGTGTGTTTTGTCTGAGTTTTGTGTGTCTAAATAATTGGGCACAGCCTTCTGATCACTCCACTCATCTGCTCATTCAGCACACCTGTTCTCAATTCCAGCCCCAGCCTCCTGCAGTATAAGAACCAGTTTATCCAGTCACTCTCTATCAGTTCATTAGTTCACTGTCTGTGGTACCAGCCAAAGAAGGTCTATGAGTCATCTTCAGTATACTCTTATGCTTGCCACAGAACACACTAGAACTCTGCCGCCACCCTGTTCTCCACAGCCTAGTAAAGATCCTGTCTTAAGGACTTTGTTTATGGTTTCTTTTCACTTTAGTGATTAATAAAGAAGTCTTTGTGTAACTACAACGTGTTTTACGGAGGACTGCATTTGGGTCCTCCTTCTTGGTGAAACCTAAACAAAAGTAACCAGAAGCTGTAGGTTACCAAACTAACTATGGATTAACTGTGACAACCAAAACAGGCTTAAGCATAGATATAGTTTGTGTCTAATTTGAACAATAAAAAATTTTATATTTTAAAATACAGTATTCTCACTTTTGGGAAATATTTTGAACAAAAAGTAATTGTAAAAAGATGCTTCCTGGGACAAAATGCCAATTCACACAAAGAAATATTCTGACAAATTCAAGGCAGTCAAGTTCAAAGTTCCAAAAGAACATATGGAAACTGTAAAACTTAAGGTACAACTTATTGAAACCAATCAGCCTTAAGTCAGTGATCGAATTGGCATGGACAGACACACACGGATCAGCTATCGAAATCATGCTCCGTAAGCATGGAGCATGATTTCGATAGCTGATCCGTGTCTGTCTGCTACCACAGTTCTTGCATTTTTTTCTTGTTTTTGTTCATTTTCATTGATACTGTCAATGTCATGATTGCCTAAGCAGGAGGGCAAGGTGCCAATGGAACAAGCAGCTAAAAGCTGGGTGTTTTCAGCAGCAGGGACTTGGCCATTAGTCAAGATAGAAGAAAAAAATGGATGGGGCAAAATATTGTCAAATTCTTGAGGAAAGCCTGCTCCCCTCTGCCAAAAAGTTGTCAATAGGAAAAAGGTTCACCTTCTCTCCTGATAATGACCAGAAGCATACAACAAAGTCGACTGCCTGAGCATTGCAGTTTGCAGTCAAATAATTAGTAAATAAAGTTTACCTGTGTGTAATATTATCTCAGTATAAATGCAGCTGTTCTGTGAAGGCATCAGAGGGAACATGTTAGGAAACATTAGTGAACAAACAGCATCATGAAGCCCAAGAAACACACCAGACAAGTCAGAAATAAAGTTGTGAAGAAGTTTAAAGCAGGTTGGGTTATAAAAAAAACAATATATCCAAAGCTTTGAATGCATGGCTGTCCACTTAAACTGACAGTCCAGGCAAGGAAAGCATTGATCAGAGAAGCAGCCAAGAGGCTGAAAACAAATGCAAGCCACACTTTTCAGCTTGGTATTTGTAAATAATTTTGAAAACTATGTATCATTTTCCTTGCACTTTGCAATTAAAATCACATCCCAATAAAATATTTTAATGTATGTGGTTGTGATGTGAAAAATGTAAAAAAAAAAAAATAATAATAATAATAATAATAATTACAATAAATAAATAAATAAATAATTTAAATAAAGATAAAAAGTTTAAGGGGGATGAATATGTTTACAAGAAAAGAATCGCTCACCTTGAAATACTCTTATCCAGAGCAACTCTCAATTATCATTTTTTTCGATCCATGCAATTGAGGGTTAAGGAGCTTGCTCAAGGACCCAACACTGATGTCACTGGGGATCAAACCCTCAACCTTCACTCAATAAACCACTGGCTTTACACTGAGCCACCACTACTATGTCTGTTGGTGGACTACAATCTTCAAGTCATTCATTCATTCATTTTCTGAACCGCTTAATCCTAATTAGGGTCGCGGGGAGGCTGGAGCCCATTTCAGCCAACTCTGGGCGAGGGCTTGATACACCCTGGACAGCTCGCCAGGCCATCGCAGGGCCAACAGTCACACAACCATTCGCACTCACACTCACACCTAG
>JAQMYF010000026.1:3510752-3554861 GCA_030014195.1 Neosilurus mollespiculum
ACAAGCCTCAACCCTGTTATATACGGCCTTCAAACCAAAGAAATAAGACAGGGGTTTGAGCAGATGTTCCGGAGAAGAAAAGTGATTCCAGGATAATTCCTGAATAAACATACAGTTTTTGTATTACATGTAAATGCAGTATTACACAAGAAAACTAGGAAACACAGAGACAGTGTACCGATGTGAAATTAAGTATTATTTCATCCATATTTTATTTTATTCATATATTAACCAGATATCTACAGTATACAATATATTCAAATTTCTTCTAAAATCACTATCTTTATATATCCTACTCTAAACAGATGTTTACTTTAATTTTTAATACATTTCTTAAAGGCTGTGATTGAGGAGCTGCAGGATGTCAGTGAAGAGTGTGTTAAGTGCATAAAAGGTTCTCAAAGCCATCTGATATTGTTTAAATGCTGTAAAATATTTGTTTAAACTGTAGAATACATTGTATGAAATATATACTATATAAAAAAAAAGAAAAATAACTGTCCTGATGGTTAATCTCATCAGGATCAACGGTGGTGCCCATCTACCCTGAAAAGCTCACCAGACCATTGCAGGGCAAAACTCACTAGTTGGGGTAATTCGGAACAACCAGGTAGCCTACTGTGCATGTCTTTGGACTGTGGAAGGTAGCCGGAGTACCTGGAGGAAGTCCACGCAAGCACGGGGAGAACATTGCTGTGAGGCAGACATGTTATGTATAATAATGTATTTATAAAAAGTGCTGATTGAAATATATGAGTAATATCTCCTTGGTTTATTCTTAATAAATGCAGGGGTTTTAATAGGTTATAATAACCTGTGTTGTAGTTTATTGCTTAAATGCATGCTCAGCTTTGGGTTGGTGCAGTTTTCAGTTCTCATGTAACACAAGTCAGAAAACTGGACTGTAACAAATAGTGTTGGAATTTGTCTCATTATATTAGTAGGAATTTAAATGAATCCTACAGACAGATGTATGGGGAGAATGGTTGTAGGTATCTGAATTTTTTCTATTTTGATATTTGAATTTGAATTCTTGCACTGGTAACATTTCTCATTTTTATCTTTTATTAGAATGAGATCAACAGTCTTGAACCTTAGATGCTTCAAAACATAAATGCAGTAATTTATCAGAAAATTCTTTTTTATTTTATTCTTTTTTTTTTTTTTAATTTTTATTTTTTTTTAGAAAATTTATTTGCACAACCATGCTATGCCAGAAAGGTAGAAAGCAACAAACATCCAGACATTAAATGAACAGAGCTGCAGGTAAGAAAAAGCATTACAGTCAGACATTTCACACAAATGCATTAGAGCAAAAATTATATTTACTTATAAAATATATGCCAACATCTCTGAACGGCAGCCGGACGATTTGACTTCAAAAATTGTTAAATACATCCTCACAATCACCCCCATCGCAGCTCTATCCATTCATTTAGATTATGTTTGTTGAAAACATTAAGAATGCAGATCTGACGTTTGGCCTATGTACAAAAAATCTTACAAAAATAAAGATATTCATGGCCATTTTACAGGTTTCCTTTTACAGGTCACTGTCACTTGGTGCCACGTGTGAATAAACCATTAGAAGGTGTACATTTTGTATCTATAGTCTACATAAAAACACCAGCACTTATTTTAAATCACAAGTACGGCCACCATGAGCTTCTGATTTACTTGAGTTACATCCTCAAAATGAATTACACACACACTTCAACTCTACAGCAAAAAAAAAAAAAAAGAAAGAAAAAGAAAAGTAAATATCTAATCCTATGGTTTTCTCTGCTGCCAGATCAAATAATGTAGCATGAAACCTCCAAAAAAACGTAAAAAGACACAAAGTCAAAACAAAAGATGGTATTTAACAGGAAAATCAGAGTAGAAAAGCTGGCAATGGCAACCACTGCAATAAGAATATTCTCTTTACTGATCGCCAGCCTGAAGAGGATTTAGAAAGCAAACTCCACTGGGGGGGGGGGGGGAATAACGCCGACATGCATGTTAAGAGTCCTGAATACGTGATAATAATCAGTAAAATGTGCTCGCCCACATCCAGGCATACAAATCAGACACTAAAACAACTCATGAATGAACATGTTTCTGTTTTGAAAAGAAACTAAAACTCAAACAGATTCAAGAACGTGCTGAAGTTCCACAAGCTATCGCTATTCTCAGTGACTGACAACATATTCACGAAGATAAGACTGGGTGAGGCTGCGGAGTTCTTCCAGGGCGTAGTCCTCGGGCATGGGTAAGCGTCCGATGTGGGGTGCAAGATGGCACAGGGGGATGTGACGGGGATCTGGCGTGCCCTCTCCACCATGCTGAAGGCTTAGCACCACACGCAGGATGTTTGCCAGACGTTTGGCCATTTCTGGTTGTGTAGGAGAATAAGCAAAATGTCACAGTAAGCACTCCCGATGTTAACGTTGGTAACACACACACACACACACACACGTTACATAAGAAACTAGACGGGCACCTCTGGCAGGCACAAACAGATTATTATAATTTAAAGTGAAATGCCTCCCCCTAGTGGGCGTTTGATGAACTCTTTCTCACGTTTTAAACTGGACAGACAAACCCAACGACAAACCCACACAGGTAAAAACATGAGCTGAGGTTTTTTTGTCTGCCACACACCTACACAAACAACCCACTAACCTGACTGGGCCAGTCTGTCTTTGGCTTTAAAACAGGGAAGCAGTTCGATCCTGCTGCACAGGGAGGTCACGTCGGTGTGTAGCCGCTCCAGCTCGTATCCTGGGCTGTCCAACTGAACACATTAATATAAGCATTTTGAAAATCCCACTAAGAATCTAACACTAATTACTAGATCAACATTCTAGCACATGAACCTTCAGTTTATTTGAGACGTACCTGCTGAATAGCTTTTAGCGTCTGAATAACGCGGATGTAGTCCAGATACACACGTCCTGAAGTGTCCCAGTCCTGTATCTGCATGCTGCACTCGGGCGCTGCCAAGCCTGCCAGAAATTGCCTCAGGTACTCATGATTATCATAGATGATGCAGTCTAAAGAGAAGAGAAAGGAGAAATTGGGATTTTTCATATGAGAGGCAAGGAAGGTTATCATCTCAGGCTACGGGATAAACCATAAACTGAACCCCTTGGAATGAGCGATGTGATACAAATTTTCAAAGCCCACGCTGTTATTATTAGTGCTTTGCATGTTTGTGCACAAACCTGAAGCCAAGTTCTGGATGACGAGCCGGTGGCAGTGGCTCCAGTGTCCTGCCCTGTATAGGTGCAGTGCTTCGCTGTGCTCGTCTCTGTCCCTGCGTGCTCGGGTGGCCTTGGCTTCATGAATCCACCTCATGGGGACGAGCAGCTTGTCGGTGAGAAAACGTTCCTTCTCTGCCGACTCCTCGGTCTCCTCCAGGGAGCAGTGCTGGTTCAGGATCTCCCGGACAGCATGCTCACGAAGCCTGAATATCCATTCGCAAACAGACGATGCATTATGAAGAAACATGCTAATGCTAGCACCAGGCAGTTTAGCCGAGCCACCACTTTTACAGCAAGCAAGACTCAACAGAACTGCACTATAAAAGTTTCAGGTTTCTTATCAAGAAGATTGCTGAGACTTCTGCGAGGGCTGCCGGACGCTTTTAAACTCTGCAGAAATTAAAGTCAGGTTACTCACACTGCATCAGGGATGTGCAGCAGAACAAACACCGCCATCTCCCAGAGACCTGCACTCTCGAGCTGGGCGGCGTAGCTAGTGTGTAGGAGACTCTGGCGTGGTACTGACAGGTGGGTGAAATTCAGGGCCTGTAGTACGTTCCACAGGTGCCAGCTCAGCCTGTAATCTAGCTCCTGGGCCGTCACCGTAGTGGGGTCCAGCAGCTGCTGCAGGCTGTAGTGCCTGAACAAAATCAATACCAGAACATCAAGAAACATCTGTGCTGAGTAATACTATTATTTTAGTGTTTCAGTGAATACATGGAGGTGCTATAAAGCTCAAGAAAATGCTATCGTTGTACTAAATCTGAATAAAATCCTACAAGCCAATAAAAATGTATTCATTACTTCTCTAAAGTTCAACTCCATCTAAGTCCCTCTGAATGCACATTATGACCGTTTGTTTGGAGGCTTGGTATTTATAGGTGTTTAACATCGGGAGATATTTTCGATGTTGGAGGTCAAAGGTCAAGGGGACATGAAACAATCACACACCAAAGTTTGGCACTAATGGTTGTTGAACTTCAGGAGATATACCCCGGACAAGCATTTTCCATGTTGGAGGTCACAGGGATATAAAACGGGTGTGTGGAACTCCGCCCTCCCCAGACATGTTCACACATCAAGTTTGGCATTTGTGGGTGATGTACTTCAGGAGATATGTGCCAGAGAAGCATTTTCTAAGTTGGAGGTCAAAGGTCAAGGTCACATGGACATGAAACAGGTATCTGGAACTCTGCAATCCCCAGTGAATTCACACACCAAGTACGGGATTCATGGTTGTCGAACTTCAGGAGATATGCCACGGACAAGCATTTTCTACGTTGGAGGTCAAAGGTCAAGGTCACAGGGGCATGAAACAGGTACCTGGGACTCTGCCATCCCCAGATATATTTACACACCAAGTATGGGTGTCGGACTTCAAGAGATATGCCCCGGACAAACACTTCCTATGATGGAGGTCAAAGGGAAAAGTTCGGCATTCACGGGTATTATACTTCTGGAGATAAGCCCCGGTCAATTATTATGATGGAATAACTGAAGGATGGAACAGGGCCCGCTAAGTGGGGGGCTTAAAAAAAAAACAAAAATTAAAAACAGGGTCTGCTTACTTGTCGCTGTAAAGTTTGAGCAGGTGGAAACAGATGTCATAGAGGGGTTTTTTAGATTCTGTATCCTCCATCTCTTCCAAAGATTCCTGCTCTGCATCATCCATATAGAGAGGGAGAGGAGCGCAGGCATACTTCCTTTCTTCTTCCGAACCCTGAAAACATTAAACATTAGGGCTGCATGAGGTGACCAAAATCTCATAAGCTCATATCCTAATATAGCCAAGGTCATTTCATATCCAGATAACGATAGATAACGCACAGAATTAGGCACCAAGTATAAGCGGCATGTAACCCATTAGATTTCTTTGGGCTGTTTCTTTTTCCTTCAGATTTATTTATACATGTTTATATGTTTAAAAAAAGGAGGTTTAACCCACGTCCCTGGGAAAAAAATTCCAAAGGAGCATTGGCAAAAAAATATATATATATATTCTATCTAGCGATGCATAACAGCCAATCAGCATTGCGACGCACACGGATGTACAAACCACATATTTAAAAAATTATATTAAATAAAATAATTTTAAAAATGTAAAATTCATAAATGAAAAAAAAAAAAGTTAAAAAGGGACTACTCTCACTCACTCATTTGCAGATAAATTTAATCCTTCTAGGGTCACTGAGAGGCTGGTGCCTCTCTCAGCCGACTCTGGGTGAAGGCAGGGTACACCCTGAACAGCTGGCCAGAACATTACAGGGCAACACAGTCACACCCAACCAATCATGCTCACACCAAGGGGCAATTCGGAACAGCCAATTAGCCTTATGCACATGTCTTTGGACTGTGGGAGGAAACCAGAGTACCCAGAGAAATCCCACACAAGCAAACTCACACACACAGCCTGGTCTTAAAGATGTTCCCATTTCTCCTTATCCTACAAACCTCTCACTAGATTTCTTTCTAAAGAACGGATGATGAATAAAAGAAAAAAGGGGTATAAAAAGGTTTGGTATGAATCAATACTCTGAACACAACTGTTACGGACGATTTCGTACCTGAAAGGCAGCTTCGTATTTGGCGAGAGCGTCTGCTACCGAGGCTGTGGGGGGCAGCATGTACCACAGATGCACAGCCAGACAGCGCTTCCAGTCCAGCTCCGAGCAAACATTAATACAGCAGTCTGTCGTCTCCCAAACCTGAGAGAAGAGATCCAGCAGAGTCAAATCAGTGCATACAATTCCAATCTAAAACCACACACACGACTTGCAGTCTTACAGGTTTGCCTGCAAGCAGGGCGAAAATGTGCAGTCGCTCCTCCTGGATGAAAGAGTCCGTCTGCATCCTGTTCCAGTCGGCTAACTGGAGAGCCAAAAGATCTCTGCTGAACTGAGAACCCGCAGCCTGGGACAGCAGCAGGGACAGACGATGCTCTCCTACAGACACACACACGCAGCAAATTACTAAAACGCACACGAGTAGTAATAGAACCGTTTCACAGACGTACCGAGAGGTGGGTTTCTCTCACCATTCTTCTGCGCCAGTTTACAAGCCTCGCTAATACAGTGACCGGTCAGATAGCTGAAGATGGCATCAACGTGGCTCTGCATCTGACTCTGGCACACTTCCTCTTGGATGCGTTGGGCAGCGCTCTCAGACAGCCAGCAAGAGAAACTGCGCCTTCTCGCATGTTGCTCACGATAGCCTCCTCCGCCGCCACTCTCAGGCTCCAAGTCCTGATCTCCAAGCCGGCCCCACAGAGCCTCACACAGAGTCCACACTTGCTGCCACTGTCTGAGTACAACTGATGGAAACAACAAATCACAGTGTAAGCGAGGCTTGCATTCCTGCTCGTCAGTAAAACATTACACGCAACAAACACAATCAAGTCTGAAACTAAAGCTGATTCAGACCAGGTGAGAAACATTGCTCAGGTTACATACAAGGTTTTGGCAAATCAAATGACTTTATTGCGGCTACAAAAATCCAAATGTTCCCAAAACCCTGGCCTAGAACTCGACCGATTTCCGATATCTGAAGCTCTAAAAATCTGATGACCTGTATCGACTGATAAGCTCCACCCCCCGCAAGAAAAATACAAACGAGCAGCTATTCAACATCAACTAATAATATAAAAAGCCTCTTTGTCATAAAAATTACTTTGAAGAAAAGTGTTAGTGTTCATACATAAGATCCAAAATAAATAAGAGAGATTGCAAGATACAACCATTGTGGCTGCCGTGACCTTAAAAATGAGGTCAAGGTCATTATAATCTGACTTTGTCTGAAGTTTGGCCAGGTGCATCTTCATACCAAATAGGGCGAGAGTTGGTTAATTATTACTGTGAAATTGAGTGGAAACCATTTTTGTCCACGCCCGCCCGCAGACACAACAAAATACGTCCTGTTTACAATGAACGTTTAAAAATAAATAAATAAAAACACGACTCTGCTTATATCAGCTGATTGTTGTGATTTGTGTTGCCACTTCAGAAAACCTTGGGCCATGGGTGATGATGGTGCCAAGTTGGAGGACCCAATAATAATAATAATCACTAGACGTTCTCATGGAAACGTGGAGTGCTGTGAGGGGCAGTAAATCCGAGTCTATATAGCCCGCTTGTATACGTTTTGTTAATCTCTCCAGGCCCGTTTATTCCTGCATGGAAGCTACCGAGCCCAACCAAAGTGGTTCTCTCAACCTTCCATTAATTGTGCCGTGCATGCGCTACCACATAAATCGATTCGCCCATGGAATTCTGGGAAGGCTACCCAGCCCAACCAAATATTGACTTTAGCATCCAGGCAGAAAAGCACAATTAGTGTTGCTGTTCCGCTCACCGCGCTCGCTTCACAGCAATAACAATACCAAAGACTTATTGTTCATAATGAAACAAACCTAAAAAGCAGACTCACGCGGAATAAAACACACAATCTAACAGAGAAAATCTGACAGAGAAAAACACCACGCATTAACAGAAACACGGAACATGAACTTGTTAAACGGACAATTAAACCAACAAGACGTGATACAAATGAAAGGCGATGAAAAGAGAAACTGGGTTAACCTTTCCTGCTTTCGCTTCAGAACGTAGTCAGGAAACGCGGGGTTTAATTATTTCCTCCAGGGCAACTTCAGCCCTTTAAGGAGCCACGCTACTTTTAAAACACAAGCCACGGTGACCTATCAGTAGAGATATCTGTCAGGCGCTCTGCCTTTAGACAGCGCCTACAACTATAAATCATTTAAATGATTAGTAACTAGACCATCAATGGGAATACAACCTTTTCTGACTAGCCTCAATCAATTTACTAGAATTTTAAACAGACCAACTCACAGCATCTTTTGTTTACTGCCATGTCAGTATCTAAGGCTTCACTGCATGTAAACACTATTTCTCTTATTACTACTTAGTACTCCGAGCTGTGGAAAGTAATCCTACCATCTCCAGCTCCTTCCTTTTTAAGGAGCTCCACAATCCACTCGGCGTAATCGTGCAGAGCATTAACTCCTTTCTCCGGCTGGATGAAGGGGCAGATATCATCAGTGCTGATTGTGCTGTGCTTCAGCCCGATCTGGAGCGGTTGGTGGTACACAGCCAGGCTCTCCGCCGTCTCCTTGGGCTCCATGCCCACTACCTGCTCCACATGTACTTTAAAGGGGGTTTCAGTGATCCTACAGTGAACATCATAAGGATATATTAGCTAAACGCAGAAAACCTGTTTATAAAACACGAGGAAGTCTAGCTTTCATTATATTTGTTGTGCTGAAGGTTCTTTACAAAGCTCGGATCAAAATGAAAACTTGAAAAGTTAAATAGCTTAGTAATGTTTATTAATCTTCATTTATGAATTCCACTCACTGTCGGTTCTTGGTAGGCCTGGGCAGGAAGCCGTACACCATGGCATCTTTGGCCTGGTCCTTCGAATCTGCACATGTGCCGAGTGGTTTCCCACAATGCACTAGTGTCCAGTTAGGGCCCCATCCCACCCTGAACGAGCGACCCATGTACAGCGCTTGGTCCATTAGCAGACGGCCTTTTCCCAAAGTGACCGATTTACCGAGAGGCACGGGACCACCCAGTCTGCGTGCTCCCACAGTCTTCAACATGACCTCGGGGACAGGAGGAGGCAGAACAATGGAGGTGCCCAGTGACGGCCATGGGGCTTCGGGTACTGCTGGTTTACTCGGCTTCTGAGGGATCGCTCCGAAAGGAACCTCTGGAAGTTGTGAGATCAGCCCACCACTCGAGGTGAACTTGCTCTGCAGAAGGCCACCCACTTCCAAGAGGAGCCCAAAAAATAAAAAAAAAATAAAAATAATCAGTTTTAGTGACAAGCCAAGAAGACTCACGAAAAACTCAAAATTAACGTAAGGTTTTTTTTTCCATTAAAGTGGACACAAGACAGCAACACTACTAGTTGCTGATAGGTTAGATATACAGTATTAAAAAGTTTGCCGTGATTAATATGCAAATATGTAATAAAACAATACACGGATCTGTATGAACGCTGACTGTTTAACAGATGCAAAGTGTCACAGCATCTTAACAGCCTGCTAACAAGCAACAGAGGCACCAGCAATCTCTTCTACTTCTTACCAAGTTTTCATTTTAAATTTGATAAAAATCAGAATTAGAACAAGATGAAATGCCAGCTGTAACTTTTCTTTCATGATAAACAAAAGGAAATAAACCTGTGTTTGCAGCCAAATTTAAATAGAACTGAGAAAATCCTCATCCAAATGTGACTCATCAAGGTGTTGCATGCATGTAGGGCAAATGAGTGGGCGCAATGATGCTAGCATTGCTGTGGAGGTTGTAATTAACCTTTACTAAAAAAATGTGATATTTAAAACAGTACTGCATCATCACTTCTCTCATTTCTGGAGTTAAATGTGGCCTCATTTTACCACTTTCAAAAAGAAATGAACAAAACAAAAACAAAAAAACCCTCCTCTTGAATGCAGTCTTGAAGCAGCCAACTTGTGAGATGATGTAAGCTAAAAGACCTTTACACACCAGGATGTAAATAAGAAGAGAAAAGGAAAAAAAAGAAAAATAATAATGTGCCAAAATAGAAAAATTGACTTCTGTGACCTGGAACCAAGGTCAAGGTGAGCCAAACACGCTCCCAATCGAGTCCTTCCATCAGATTTGGGGATCCTGTGTCATTTCCTTTAAAAAGGTATCATGCTAACAAGCCGTGACAAGCCGGATATTGAAAACGGGGACCTTGTGACCTTGAAACAAGGTCAAGGCGACCCATATACAATACCAAAATCCACAATATCCAAAAGTGATGAAACAATTACAAGCATGGCCAGGAAGTGAAATTTTTGCTTCCGTTTGAGTCAGCCCTAACGGAAAAGAAATGAGCTAAAGTGGATTAGCACATGCTACACCAGAACTTCAAAAGGGGAAAAAATATACCATTAAAAAAATCTAATTTTAGTTTGTTTTTTTTAATATTTCCATTTAATATTTACTAAAACCAATCAGCTCTGGATAAGGGCGTCTGCGAAATACCATTCCATCAACCTATCCTATCAGAGACTATTTAGCGACATCCATAATACCTTCGGCGAATAATTCTTAATTACAAACCAAAATCTCAAGTTAAACTGTATCCACTTTAAACAGGTTTCAGGATTTTTTTGAGGAAAAAAAGCTGACAAAATTTGCTAACCTGAAAGCCTGGCCTGGGATTTACCAAGTAAAAGCTGGGGAGACGACACGTCCAAGAGCTTCGAGGGTAGCTGCTCGTGAAAAAGGTCGCAGTCGTCATCGCCAGCAAACAGGGACGCCTTCATAATCTGTGCAATTTACAGGAATAAAAACGCAGACGTGTTAAATATACAAACCCCACCATCAGGTCGGCTTAAATCTCCAGAAGCAGAAGCATTGGACACTTTGATTGACAGTGAACTAGGCGGGACACGTCTGAGAACACAGAGAGCACGTGGTGTAAAGTGAACGTTTGATAGACCTGGAGAGTGTGTGGGTTGATTCCTAACGAGGACGCGATCTGACCGGAGGCAGAGATGGGCTCCGGCTCAGTCGGGGTCGCGGATCTTAGGGCCATCCTGGTGTCATCCTCCAGCACGCCGTCATCCTCTTCACAAAACAATCCATCTGTTGGGGGCTCCTGGGTAATATCCGCCATGTCGCTGTCCAGCTCGGACACGCGGCTCAGAAACTCCAGTACCGCCGTACTCTACACGCAGGCGCAAAGGCAGACGGTGAGACGTACGTATTTATACAACTGTACGTTATATAGAGATAAATTAGAAATGTTTGGTAAACCAATAAAGGGGTAATCCTCTAGAACCCAAAAAAAAAAGGACACTTTATACAACGGCACTGCCAGATAATATTGCAATTTTATTTATACACAAATAGGACACACAAAATTCAATAGGAACAAGCTTGGCCCTCCATTCCAATTTTAAGCTACTGAAAGCGGAGGGTGTTTAAGATTATCCATCACAATCGTTCACGGATATTCCTTGAATTATTAAGAAACACTTCACATGTAAATCCGTTCAGTTCAAGCAATAAAGTGAATGTATACACTGCATCTGTAAAATGTTAATTGTAGATAGACAATCGATCAACAAAGACATCCTGGTCAGGTAGGCAGAGGTACAGGTGAACTCAGTGCGCGTCTGTCGTTCGTTCCTCAGTCTACCTGAGCTTGTGGCGCCATCTGCTGATGCTGCTGCGAGAGTGGAATCTGCTGCAGCCCTGCCGGGACGGCCGTTTTCAGCTTCTTCGCCTCGGTTTTCGCCGGGGGGGTGTCTTCGTCCTCCTCGGAGTCTTGCAGGCCATACTTGGAAAAGTGCGGCACCTGAAGGGGAGACGGGATAAAAATTTAATTCTATATACGCCGATCAAAACTCATCCACAGGAGCCCTCCTACTCCCCCTTCTCCCCAACCTGCCCCTCATTTCAACCCCACCGCACTCCAAGGCTCATAGCTGGGTGTGAAGTTATACCAAATGTGCAAGATTCCACAACATCAAGCAAATATAACAAAAAGGCTCGTACCTCAAACAACCAGGATCCGGTCTCAGGTCTGTACTCCAGGAAGCGAGCACCTTGTTTGCGTGAGGCGTTCTCCAGGCGTTTCTCGAACTTGATCTCGGCCAAACGCTGAGGGCTTTTGATCAGAGAGCAGGTGGTTTTGTCGTTGGGCCAAACACCGTCAAGGGTGACTTCTGCTCGTCTGCAAGCAAGATTTGACATGTTTTGTTTATTGTTGTTTTTTTTTTTTAAAGGTAGGGAACACGAACAGATCAACCGCAATTCTCAAACTATTGTAGATGGTTCTGCTCACCTGTTGAGGCCCTCTCCTAGAGAAGGCTTATCGTTGTCATCAGGGTAGACGATTACTTCCCGCCGTCTGAAGTGTACGATTTCATCCAGGTTCATGTTCGTCAAATTCACTTTGCCCGGGAAGAAAACGGACCCGTAGCCTGGAAGACGCGTTCGACATGTTCAGACACTTACCATCTACCTGGACTGTAAAACCAACGTTTTTAGGACTCGTGATCCACCACGTACCTTTTCTTCCGACTGTGAAGTTCTCCACGATACACTCGCCGCTTTCATTCAGCATCTTCCCCAGCTCCTCCATGGACGGGATGGTGTAGTAGCCCATACGAGTAAGAACGATACCTGCAGACACGAGGGGGAGGGTGTTTGGGGTCAACCATGGATCTGGGATGGTCCTCAGTCAACCAATTAAAGTCTCCCACAGAAAGGTTTTGAAGACACCACCTACCGGCTGGGTGCGGCGGTCTCGGCACCTCCAGCTCGTCGTCTCTCTCATCATGAACGCTACTGTCTCCTAAAGAGATGTCATCAGTGCTGAGGTCCAGGCCGTTGCGGGCACCGATGGCTCTCCTAATGTTCAGATCGGTGATGGTGTCCTGCAGAGACGGACTGGGCTGGGTGTGTGAGATGGGCTTATCAACGGGGCTGGCGTAGAACTTGGAGACATGAAGATCATCTGCTCCTTCTTCTGCCTCTAGGTCTTGGGTTTCCTCTGCGTCTGCTCTCAGGCTGGAGACAAATCCGAAATGTTACTGAGGATTTTCCTGCTAGTGCTACGCAACACAGTGTACTAAGAACATTTTCCAAACTTTCATACAGTAGTAATCATCTATAAACGGCCAAATACTGAGAAAGAAGGCTGACCTGAGGCCATTTTGCGGGTATTCTGATGGTGACTTCAAGTCATCAGTCTCGGTGTCCAGCGGGCTCTTACCGTACAGGGTACTTCTGTTCAAACACTTCAACTCAAGCTTCTTTATGTTCTTCCTACAAAACAAAATGTAAATGCTTCAACCAGATCACTCCTCCCCCTCCCCAAAGTCATTCCAGACACTAACACAAGCTCTTGGGATGGATGGACGGATGAATAAGAAAGGAAGGCCTTTAAATAAAAATGTCTTTTACCTGGGCACAAACGCTTTGGTCAAAAAAATGTCGTCGTCGTCTAGGACATCGCAAAGCTGAGACTTCCCAAAATCGGATGAGGTGAGAGCCCTGGGACGCAGACGCCGGGCAGGACGAGGGTTGAACCTGTAGTGCGTGGGGGTCATCAGGGCTTTCTGGGCAGCTGGATTTGTAGGCTTCAGACGCTGATTAGAGGGAAAATACCCAGGATATCGTTAAACACGTTACTTAACACAAATCTGACCCCGAGGATCAGAATTTTAATTTCCCATTCACAAAATCTAATGTTTAAGATTTCTAAGTGTGCAGGATAGAAGGTTCCGGGTCAAAAAGCTGAATTTCCTTGAACGGAAAATCTCTGTGCTTTATTTACTGATTCACAAACATTTTATATAAAGGTCCCCTACCTCCTCGTTCTTCTTGGGGTCAGAGAGGTTTCTAAAAAGCGGGGAATCCCCATAAGGTGCGTTTCTCAGTGCATTGAAGAGCTGCTGCTGTTGCACCGCTAGCTGGGCTGCTGCGTTGGGATCGGTCAGAGCTGCAAGAGCGAACGGCAAGGTCAAGCAACCTTCTAATCTAAAGATGCTCGCACAGTGATGTCCAAGCAACAGCCCCCCCCACATAAAAAATAAATAAACTCACCAACAGGTTGCTGCGGTGCTCCAAAATTTAGCGTGTTGGCTCCAGTGTTGAAGCTCGTAGCCCCAAAAGTCCCCACCGACCCCAGAGTGGAGCCGATCTTGTTCTGGTTATTTCCAAACAGGGACGCCGGCCCGGTACCTACACCTGAAAGGACGAGGTTAAGAAACTACTCTCGATACCAAAACAAGACATTTTCCAAAACACCTCTCTCTCTCTCTCTCCTAAATCACGTCTTTTATACCTGCTCCAAACCCGGCTCCGAGTCCCGTTCCTAATGTACCAGTAGCGGGTTTGCTTCCAAACAGACTGCCTGCGGCAGGATTGGCTCCGAACCCTAAGAGACGCAAAATTCAAACATTTCCATTAATTTTTAATAAAAATCCAACAGAAACATTATAAATAAATTCTGGCACTCACCGAAGCTGGAGGCGTTTGTGTTCGTCCCTAAAGTGAGTGTGGGTTTGTTGCCAAACAGGCCGGTTCCTGTGCCAAAGGAAGGAGCGCTCGTGGTGGTGGTGCCAAAACCAGCAGGCTTGTTACCAAACAGATTCTGTAAGAATAAGAAAAAATTGGCTCCAAAAAAATATATATATATATACATAAATAAATTAATAAATAACCCTTAAATGAATCCACCAGTCATCAGTGAACCCACATTCCCAAAGCCGGTGTTGGGCTGCCCAAAGAGCCCTGTGCCCGTGCCGAAGCTTGTGGCAGTGCTGGTGTTGGCCGTGTTTCCGAACAGTCCTCCTGCCTGTGATGCAGCCGTGTTCCCAAACAAACCCTGATCACATATAGAGCCAATTACAGAAACAGGCCACAGATTATAGAAAATAATAATAATAATCAAATTAAAAACAACCATAAACATCCAGCTCAGCACGATCAGGTATAAAAGTGACAGCCGTGTGCACTCACCATGCTGCTGGTGTTGGCGCCCCCAAATGAGAAGCCTGTGTTCTGAGTGGTCGTGGTCTGACCGAAGGGCTTCAAGAGACTGGTACTCTGCGATGGCTGACCAAATAAACCACCCGGGGTCGTCCCAAAGCCACTTGCACCTGCAGACCAATTAGGCAAATGATGGTTAGTCGTTCTGAACCACAATGATACACAGCACAGAAACAGTGGAGCAGCGTCGGGCGTTAAACGGGTTTCCTAAGTTCCCATAACACCAAAAAATATATATATATTTTTTATAAAAATACACAATAATGTCTGCACGTGAGAGAAACATGGGTTTCTGTGTGTGTGTGTGTGTGTGTGTGTGTGTGTGAGTGAGGAGGGGGGGGTGGTGTTATCTGTTAAACAGTATGTACAGCTGCCAAGCCAACACACACAAACCGAGGGGCAATTTGAAACAGCCAATTAGCCAAATTTGCAGGTCTTTGGTCTGTGGGAGGAAACCGGAGTATCCCGACCATGCAAGCACAGTGAGAACATGCAAACTCCACAGAGAAACGTACTCGCCGAGCCCGGGACATTGTTGATGTGAGGCGCACCGACTAACCGCTACGCCACCGTGCTTAACGTACATGTTAGCCCCTGCAATTAGCTGTCGAGCTGTTTAGGGTGTCCCACACCTACGCCCAGAGGTGGCCGGGATAGGCTCCAGCCTCCCCGTGACCCTAGTAGGATTAAGCAGCTCGGCGAATGAATGAATGATTCATCTACATCAGGTGCTCTCATCTTTGTTAAGCAGTTTATAAAAACCTAAAGTATTTTGACATTGATTTCTGAGGCACTTTACGATCGTCTTCATCCTCTTGCATTTATTCACTGAGGAAAAGACAGCCATGTGCAGTAATAATAGAAAATAAGGGACATGCTGGGATATCAAATTGTGGACAGGATCGGTAAAGATGCACAGCTCTGACACCCACGAGTCCACTTCCACCCCATCTGAGACATGCACGAGTGTGTGTACGGACCCGCGCTGAAGGACGGCTTGGCCTGGTTGAAGCTGAAGCCGCTACCCGTGGAGCCGAAAAGTCCGGTAGCGGTGCTGGGAGTTGCGGTGGCCGTGGCCCCGAAGAGTCCTCCTGCATTGGCGGCCATTGGGTTTGACGGTCCCTTCCTCCCTGCCTGGTAATCCTCCAACCGCAGCTCCTGGAAATAAATAAATAAACAAACAAACAGAGGTGCAATCACTGACCTCAAAATATAGAAGAAGAAAAAAAAAAAAAATCACTCAAATATCCGCTGGAGAGAAAAACAATCCCTGCTTCTGACCTCGAGAGACTTGTTTTCATACTCCTTCATGGCCGTGATACACTGGTGTTTGGTGTTGATGCTGGTTGTCACACCACTCTTGACCATTGTATCACTTCCTGTTGGCGGCTGAAAATTTCAAACCAAGAAAAATTGTGAACAGCACTTTCTTATTAAAACAGGAATAAATACTTAAATGAATAAATTAAGTAATAAATAAATCATATTAAACTTACATTAAACTTGATGGTGGTGCCAGGCTGGGAGGCGGTAAAGCCCGAGGACCCGAACAGAGAGGAGGTTCCCCCGAACGGATTGGAGGTGGTGTTGGTCGTCCCAAACAGCCCTCCACTGCTTGTACTGGTACCAAATGCTGCAAAAAGAGATTCGGAAACATAAACATGTATTCCAAATGTCACTGCAAGCAGCAATTCCAGGGTCCAAGTGAAGGGACTAATGACTAAAGAGACGAAACGAAAGTAGAAGGGAGCATAAAGTTATATTAAATATCCTCATACATGTCGAGGTGTTACACATAACATGAAGATCTTTCACATATTAAATGGCCATGCGAGTGAGAGAGCGAATGATTGATTATATCACAGATAGGGAGTGATGAGATCACAGAGAAGGGAGGGATGGTGCCTGTGAAGAGGTCACAGAGCCGGGGGTTTTGTGACGGAAGAGTACCCAAAGCAGAGAACGCCAGACCAACGAGTGGCTATAACGCACGAGTACAGACCGCAATCGCCGTTAAAAAAATAAACAGGGGTTCCAAAGAGGTTTACATTCCTCTCTAATTCTTTACTTAAAGAATAAATGCAAACTTACTGCTGAAGGAGGCGGGTTTATTGGCCCCGAATGCATTGCCTTGCTGAGAGAAAAGGCCTCCACTTCCGGTATTAGTATTACCAAAAAGGCTGTTAGAGGTACCACCGCTGGTTGCGCCGAACCCAAATCCACTGCCGGTGGATGAAGTAACCGGCTGACTGAATGTGTTGGCGCCAAAAAGCCCACCTAGATAAAGCAGAAGACCACATCGGTCACTTGAACAAGAAACTTCTTAAACTCCATCGTTACAGGCACAATTAGAAATAGAGCAAAACCTTTTATTTATTTTTAAAATCACTTATCAAAAACATAACATCAGGACGGCGGAATTAATGTAGGAATTTGCATACCAGGTTTGTTCTGTGCTGCTCCAAAAAGACCACCGGTGTTGTTTGTGGTTCCAAAAGCTGAAGCACCAAACCCACCAGTATTTCCAAATCCGGTGGCTGGATGAGACACAAAAACATTTATTAACAAAAAATACTCTGAAGTTTGTCTTTATGCTAAATTCAGTGTGTGTGTGCGCGTGTGTGGATACAGCATCTATACATATATATCTATAAAAAAAATAAATACATGAAAAAATAAACGATATATATAAATAAACCCTCGATATATATAAAACCATGCATAACTACATACGTTCTGTTGTTCGGAGCTTTTTTCTAGGTGGGGGCCATTTTTCGGACACATCCAAAATGGCATATACTCAGAGTGTACCAATCTTCGGACTGCCTTACTTTAGCTCAGTGCCCCGGAAGTTATTTAAAAACGGAAAGAGAAGGGCGTGTTCGATTTACACAGAAAGCTTCGCGGCATTATGGGAGGCCACAGCACGTGGCGATGTGAAGCGGGGGGGAAAAAAAAAAAAGTTTACATGCGGTTTAAATACAAAACTAAGCCTCTAAAATGCAAACGAAGTAAAGAAACCAGTAAAGACGATCTGTGCTGAAGAGCGCCAGTACGTACAGTAAGTAAGCAGATTTTACTATCCTGTACTGTATCGCGTTCAGTTCGCCGAGCGCTGTGAGCTAAGTTTAGCGACGCAGGTTAAAGTCCTAGCTTTACACCCTCCGATGGTCAGTTGAGCAAATCTTTAAAAAAGTGATAGCTAGCAGGATACAGCGTGCCCTCTCCGACATTTGTGTGTGTAGAACTGAAATTTAATGAAGTTTCCTCTCCGACTCTGTAATGGTGCCCAACTTAGCACAGTGTGCTAGCAGTTAGCATGCTAGCATGTTAGCATTAGATAAAATAAAACCAGAATTCGAGGATCGTCATGCATCCCTCGGGTCTCCTGTTCGAGAATGTTTTCCAGAGAATTATGGAGTTTAATGAGAGTTCATGATATTCGTTATATCATCATTAAAATATGGATTGCTGCTACTAGATTTTGTGCTGACTCATAGCATGCGCTGGAATCAGTAAGGAATACCAGCAAACACATTAGATATCAGATTACAACATGTCTACAGGAGCTGCGGTGGTTTATCTAGGGTAGTCAAGGGTAAATATCTATTTTTTAAATGTTTTCTTTTTGGTCACACAATTGGTTTTCATAGTCAAAAACACCAGATATCTATCCATTACAGAGATAAAGCAAGTCCTTTTTTGTTTTTATACTTTTTCAGAGTTTTTGTGTTGTATTTTCATTTTCATGATGGTCTCTATGATGAAGCTGGCCGAAGCTGTCTATGGTCTAACCTTCATTCATTTTCTTAGCCGTTTAATCCTAATTAAAGTCACGGAGAGGCTGGCGCCCATCTCAGCCGACTCCGGGCGACAGCGGGGTACACCCTGAACAGATCACCAGGCCATCACAAGGCCAACACACACACACACACACCTAGGAGTGATTCGGAACAGCCACCCAGCCTACTGTGCATGTTTTTGGACTGTGGGAGGAAACCAGGGTACCTGAAGGAAACCCACGCAAGCACGGGGAGAACATGCAAACTCCGCACAGAACCCCGCACAGAAACACCCCGAGCCCGGGAATCGAACCCAGGAGCTTCTTGCCATGAGGCGAACATGCTAACCACTGCGCCACCATGCCGCGCATAGTCGAACATCTACCATAAAAGGTTAGGTCATTCACTGGAGCTTCACGTCTAAGGTCGAGACAAGAAAAAAATAAATAAATCAATGTGTGTGCACACGAACTTACTCTGCTGTCCAAACGTTGATGAAGTCCCAAATCCTCCTGTTCCTCCCCCGAAGGGAGTTCCAAACGACTTGAACATCTTGTGCTGCTATAAACACTGCATAAGTCTGCCATGAACACAAACAAAGATAAATACTAAAAAAATTAACAATATAAAACTTCTAATATCTCACACACAGAATATTAGCTACAGAGAACCTGAAACAGTTTGAGAGCACAGCTAGGTAATGCACATGGAATCTTTTGTTTAGAGTTCATAAAGATTTTCAGAATATTCCCCGGCGAAACGATAAAGCATTAACTAATCATTTATCACATGACCAGACGGACGGGAACTCCTCTCAGCCCCAACATGGCACTGCTGCTGCTAGTGAGACAGACAGAAGCTAATTACCGCCACTATACACCTCTGGAAAAGATATCGTCATACCACCACCCTTTGTGCCCCTCAAGTTTTATTAAAAGGGAAATTAAACCCAAACTTATTAACAGCTTGCATACATCATATACGTCGTCCCTGCACATCAAAATGCCCTTTTGTTATTACAAACTACTTCATGAAGGGAAACATAAAACAAGGGGGTGACATTGTACTGCAAAATGTTCCGTGTAGCCGGTGCAGAAGTAATTTGCATATGAATAAACGCCAGGTTATTCGTTGCTATAAATGAGCAGTGTTTGCCTCGTATATGTAAACGTTTGCTCGTATTATGTGTAGACATGCCTAGTTTTATTTTATTCAAAAGTTCACTAGTTTATATCTGATTTGTTACCGTGATTTTGCCTTATATGAATTGACGGATGAACGTCCTGCTCTCACAAGAGTGAAACGTCAGTCATTTTAAAGTGGCTAATGCAAACTATCAAACGACTTTTTATCAGACTGCAACTTTCAAAATGTAAGTAAAAACCACCTGATAATGAAAATATACACACGTTCAGGTGTGACAGGAGAGTTTGGAAGGCTTGCGTTTCATTTCACTTTAAGTAACACCGGTTCTGAAATTCTAACGGCTACAGGAACATCACATTACCATCGTCTATCTTCAGGCTAAATTTCCGTACCTATTTCATTTTTTTTATTCCTGTCTCTCTCGCTCATTCAACCCGTTTAGTTATTCCTATCTTTAACTTCGCCATCTATTTCTGTCTAAACTGCATAGCCCATCTTTCTTCACACAGCCTCTTTAGTGAGATAGAACCATCAACAATATATCACTCTATCAAAGGTACCCTAAATTATATAGAAATGAAATCAGTTTTAGGCTAAGAAATTCATCTGAAGTTCACAATTTCGAGCCCCAACTGATGCACACAGCCATACGCGGCTGAAATGCCGTGAAAGCTAATTGGCTGAGCTCTCAAGGAGGGAGCAATAGCATATGCTCTTTTTCCTGTCACTCACAGGTAACACTCGGTGCTGAACAATCATGAGTTCATGCATACAAAGGGGTGGATATATGAGCATGCAAAGTAGATGCACTTGTTAGACCTTCTAGTGTGTAAATCTATCCAGAAGCTTAAATAGTTTCAAATTTCAACCCAGAGATCGCAAGTTTGAATCCGGGTTGATGCCACAGCCATCCGTGACCGGGAGTCCATGGGAGCTAATCGGCCGAGCTCTCACGAGAGGGAGGGATGGCATACGCTCACTTCCCTATCACTCACAGCGATCACCAGCCAATCATGGGTGTCTGTGAGCTCATTCGTATGAAGGGGTGGATAGCACTTTCCCTCCGAGTGTGTTAGGTCGCCCCCAAATACGCATGCGCAGCAGTTCAAAAAGAGGCAGGCGGTAGCATCGCATGTCACGGAGGGGGCGTGTGCTTGCTTGCAGTGGGAGTACCCTTCTATGGAACCATATTTAGTTAGCCACGGTCATGCATGCTAGGTGTTGCATACAGTTCTTTGACCGCAATAACGTACTAGCATGATAGCAAAAGATGTGTCGCAATAACTCTGTGTTACGCTAAATAACGGAATGAAACGTGTCGAAGCTGGATGCCTGATGTTAGTACTTTGAGACTAATGAACAAGAAACAGCAAGGTGCCACGTCAGACTGAAAAAGTGCTAGACAGAGGACGTCAACCACGCAGCAAGAAGTTCAACGGCATTCGGCGAGGTAGTGACTTAATGGTGAGCTGCTACAATGATATTTATAAAGTCCTTCATGAGATTATTGCTACTGCGCTGTTCACTGATAGCTTTTGCACAAATTTCAATAGCTGGATGTGATTGATACTGAAATAAAGGTTGCTAGCATGAGGCTAAGTGCTAGCTAAGTGCTAGCATTGTCCTACTTTTAAAATAAAATGGTAGATTACTGGTACGTGTCCACGAGGACTCATAAGTAGATATTCGACGCATATTAAGAAAAGTTATTTTCTTAAAAATTATTTTCTTCTTTAAAGTTATAAGTCCGTAAATTTATTAAACACAGAGCGCGACAGCTCTCGCCGAAGCTGGTCTATTCCGGATTTATCCGGTCATCGCCGGTAGCCATACCTTCAAACTTAATTGTAAAATAAGGCTTTAAAAACTGATTCTTAAGGAAAAATAAAAATGTACAGATATCAGCATGAGGAAAACTAACTTTTGGAAGTAAACACTGTAGACCAAAAGACGGTTTTTATGAATAAAAAGGAACGCTGAAAATAGACCAGAAGTTAAAAATTGACTGACACCCACCTCCGGATCGCTAGACTTCTGCTAGCTTTAAATTTGATACCAGATGATGTCGTCTATATATGGTGGTCCATAGGTAGAAACAGAATTCCCGAAAACAGTTTCCATAGACTCAGAGTCAATGCGAGCGCTTTCCTTTTATTAGAGACTTGCAGAATCAGCCAATGAGAATGCACTTTAGTGTGCGGCCAGTTGCAACACTATATTCTATCGTCTAACTTCATTTGTACCAATAACGTGGAGAATAATCTAGACTGTGCACCGCCAGCTCTATAGAGGGTAACTGGCTTCAACTTCCAGTCATGTAAAAAATAAAACGTGGCGGTGCTTGGTTTGTGTTGTGAATCCGTGTTATTTCTGTGTAGAAATTGTTGGATCTTGTTGCGCTTTTGGCTGTGAAAACCAAGTGGATGGTCTCAAAGAAATCTCTTTTTACCAGAATGCTGATAGGCTGATATTTGTGGAAAATAGCATAGCATTCCAGGCACAGGCCCATAATACTATAGACTACAGCCGGCTTAAGGAAGTACAGACTGATCTGTACAACACATAGTGTAGGGTGAAGCGAGACACCTCTCAACGCGAAGTAGCAGCAGTTCTACTCCGAGCTCCTCACCCTATCTCTAAGGGATTTTGTATTCTACGAAAAAAAAAAACCCTGGAATTAAATGGATGAACCGAAAACAAGACTCGGGATACGGACACAGGTCATTGACGCAGAAGCTTTCTTTTAAGCAAGAGTTTATTTTGCCTTGACATTCTTTTTTTTTTTTAAACCTTAACCTAAATCTTTTTGTCCTGGCTCATGTGAACAGTGACACGAACATCAACAACCAAAAGAGATCTAGCCAGATGCAGTCTTGTCAAGAGGGACCCGGCAAGGCTCTCAAACAACTTGAAAACACTGTATATGACTTTTGATGTGATGTGAGAGGGTGTCGGACTTTTAAAAAGCCTGTGCTAGGTCTTTTACAGTATGATTAGCATAACTCACTTTATAGTCATGTCAATAACAATAATACAAAAAAAAAAAAAAAAAACTACAGGAGGTCTGCAGGTGCATGTTACCTGAGGATAAAACCTAACTACATATAAACACATCAATACTAATAGTTTATATCGTAAGAAAAAAAAATACACACTATATATATATATATATATATATATATATATATATATATATGTTGTACTTGAAACAAGTGACAGTGAAAAGTTCCCTGGTTGCCAGACAGGCCTAGTGCTGACTCAAACCAAGGCCTGTGTGAGTTTTAGAGAAGTCTGGTGTAATAGGAGTTAGTTAACAACAAAACAAATAATCGGGAGGCCATTAGTTTTAGTCACTGTCACACAAACCAACCAACAGGGGACTGATGATCTGGAACAGAAGCATGAAGCTAGAACCGGATTCATCCTGTAACAACAAGCGTGGACAGAAAACCACCAGCCCAAACATGTTCATTCCGGTTTCACTAAACTCCAGCTTAAAAACAACATAATTACAATTACAATTAAGTTACTAGCTAGTGAATCTTACTGTGTAGTAATATTAACAATGCTGTAAAACTAATGTTATGTTTGTGGTGTGTTATTAGCATTTCGGGGTCATGTGCTAGTGCTAGTCCTAGAGCTAGCATTGAGGCTAGCGTAACATAGCGACTGCTTCAGAGAATGTTAGCTTAGCTAAGCTATATTAGCTAACTCTTAAATTTTACCACTTTATTTAAACAAGACATGATTTCACCTAAATATTTCACTTTCGGTGTTACTTCGCTTAACGTACAGTCATCATATCAGCAACAATTTTCAAGCGTTATCCTTAAAATTAGTCGTAATATTTTTTAAAGATTCACATGTCGGTTAGCAAAATGGATAATAAAACCGCCTAGCTAACGTGGGAGTGCGCGAGACGAGGCAAGACACTTCACTACAGTTAAAAACAACTCAACACAGTTTCCACCTTAGATCCTGCCGATTTTAAGTCGTTAAAGATGCACAAACCAGGAATCCTTCGATCTCAAAAAAACAGAACTTTTTCCACCGTTGAGGGTCTCAGCAGCTTGTCCTTGTTTCAAATCTTTTTTTGAGGGAAACGACGCCTCTTTAGAAAAGCGTCACAGATACGTCACACGATAATTTAGCTATTATAACGTTTGCCTGTCCTGTATACTTATTATCATTGTTGTTGTTGTTGTTGTTGGTGGTGGTGGTGGTGGTTGGTATTATTATTATTATTTTTATTGTTGTTGTTGTTGTTGTTATTACGTCATTTTTTCCCTTTCATAATAAAAAGTCACACTCTGTGACGTCAACACTCCTTATTTGCTGTAATTTCTCTCTGTGGCATCATCACCTTCACTCTGAGATAGATTCCAACGCTCCCTGGGACACCATGACCTCTTCTTACAAAAACAAATACGCTCAGGGATATGTTCACAGATTCCAACCCCAATACCATCATTTACATTTACTGCTTTTTCCTTTTTTTTTTCTTTCCCTACAACTATTTTTGAATTGAGGGTTAAGGGCCTGGCTCAAGGGCCCAACAGGGGCAGTGGCACTGAACCCTTGACCTTTGGATCATTAACCCAGAGCCTTAACCACTGAGCCACCTCTGCACAGATACCACAACTCACACCTCCTGGAGCCCTCCACAGTAGTCCTACTGAATAAATACAACATCAGCGTCCGCCGATCATGCACTGCTGCCTCATGGCCACGAAAATACCCAGTGGGCAAACACCAAGCTGCATTCAACCTTATCAGCAAAGGACCGGTGTGGGAGCAGGTTTTCATTCCAACCAAGCAAAAGCCAAACCTTCCACCTGTTTGTATAAATTCAATTAACTTTAACTAACAGTGGTAGGGTGCTGGATTACTGATCCCAAGGTCAGGGGTTCAAGCCCCACTATCAACGGGATGTCACTGCTCTCCCCCCAGTGCAGTTAACTGAGCTGACTATCAAATGCCGGCCATGTCTCTCACTGTCTGTGGTGAGAAGCATGTAAAAGAACCGTTGCTGATTTTCTTCAAGAGTAGGCTGCATAGCTGTCAGCATGTTTCTGCTCAGCGATGGCCTGGCGAGCTGTCCAGGGTGTACCCTGCCCTCGCCCAGAGTCGGCTGAGATGGGTGCCAGCCTCCCCGCGACACAAATTAGGATTAAGCGCTTCAGAAAATGAATGAATGAATGAAAAGTGTGGCTCCTGAATTAGGCCGCCAGTGGTTTTGTGCCTTAAGGGGCCCATTCACCAAATGCAGTGTTATATCTGGGAAACAAAATGGAGCCACAATGTCTTTCTAAAACTATTTGATTACTCCTGTACCTGAGTGTCAATGACCCCTGCACCAGGCGCAATGATATCAGCAAACATTGCCATATTTTTATTTCTTTTGAAATCGTATGCTTTCTTCTGTTTCTAAACACTTGATCTCAGACTGTTGGGCTGCCAGGTACAGCAAAATCATTCCTTCTGTCATGTGGTCTTATTATTATTATTGTTATAGTAAACACACTGAATCAAACCAAGATGTAAAACAGGAGAATAAGAGATACTAAGCCAGTGAGCTGTGGTGGTTTCACCAGGAAGGTTTTGTACTCAGCCAAAAGCCATTCAATCTACATCAAACATTCTGGACATCTCCTTATAATTTAAAATATCAGCTTCTAGAAGGAAATAAAATGACCTGCTCATAAAATAAACCTGAATAATCTTAATATTTTAGATTTGCATGATCATTATCTCATAATTAAAATATTAGTGCCATATTTATAGTGGGTGGATTATAAATAAAAAATGCTGTGTGTGTGTTTGTGTGTGTGTGTGTGAGACTGTGGGTTTGTGTGTGTGTGTGTGTGTGTGTGTGTGTGTGTGTGTGTACATCTGTGTGAGCATGATAAGCTAGTACTTTGACTCATTTGGTTACTTTTTCCCCCACTGTACAAAAAAGTGTGCAGCTCTCAACAGTTTCATGCAAAAAATGTTAAATAAATTACAGGTCTTGGACTTGTCTCTCTCTCTCTCTCTCTCTCTCTCTCTCTTTACAGAAATTGTATTAATCATGGACACTGAGTCAACCATCAGCACCTTCAACACTGCAGTAGCTGAAACAGCTAATAAGATCATGGGAAAAAATGGGTGTCAAAAAAATTGAGGCAAACAGACAGTTAGCCTAATGTGCATGTTTATGGACTGTTGGAGGCAACCGGAATATACAGAGGAAACCCATGCAAGCACAGGAAGAGCATGCAGACTCCACACAGAAATGCCCTCACTGAGCCCAGGAACCCAGGACCTTCTTGCTCTGAGGTGGCCGTGTTAACCACTACGCTACCGTACTGCCATCACACACAAAAAATGCATGTATTATAGGTGCGATTCTGCTGTTATGTGGGAAGAGATGAGAACTGAATGAAGGGAAAGAAGAGATCCAGATGGAGCAGAAGTACAGAGACGCAAATAACCAAAAGTTAAGAATGAGATGAAAAAGCAAAGGAAGGAAAGTCATGAATGAAAGTAATTATGAACAGGGTAAACCTGTTGCAGAGATCATTATAGCTGAAGAATAGGTAATAGTCAGTTTTCCAAACAGGATAAATCATCACTGAACATGAACCACCTGTGAGTCTTTTTTAATTTATGACCAAATCTATTATATATATTTTTGTATATATAATCACTTAAATAATATATTTATTTCTCAGCAGAACAGATAAAATCTCATAATACTTGTCTGGTAGTGTAGTAGTGAGGGTGATGGGATCATGATTGAAAGGTCATGGGTTTGAATCTCCATCAGACCCCCACCACGAAGAAGCCCCTGGGCAACGTCTTAACCACAAGTGCACTTCTGTCCATCCCGCAGAAGTACTGGATGCCAGTAAAAGTACTGGGAAGAATGGACTACTGTAATGGACTACTGTGCCATCCAGGAGGAGTTTAACTCCTAGTCGCTTCACGCTGCAGAAACAAGGATAAGCTGCACCTGTGTCTATAAATCCCAAGTCCACACTGTCATAGAGTATGCATCTTTATCCTGATTGGAGGACTGGCCATGAACCTAGCAGTTCGTCAATATCATTGTAGCATAGCAGCAGCCATTGATTGCACTCTGCAAAATGCATACCCACAAGTGTGTACAAGACCTAAAGGCTCTTCTTCCTCTACCTTTCAAAGCTATACGTTCTACCCGCGCAAGTGCTTCAGCTCACCCACATGCTCTAAACATCCTGAATGCCAGAACTGGAGCACTAGACAGAAGCTTCCTCAATTTGAGTGTCAGGATCTGGAATAATGTTCATCCTCATGGGATAGGAACCATTACAGATAATGGATACCAAGCCGTCAAATGCCGCGTCCAAGCGCTTGACCCGCAGCACCAATTCCTACGCAGCAGTGAACCACGATTTGCCCTCAGAGGTTAACTTAACACATAACTTTCACAACTGCATATTATATTATATACAAAAATTAAAAATAATAAAAAAAAAATGAAAAAGTGATAAAGCCTGCGATGGCCTGGCGAGCCGTCCAGGGTGCACTCTGCCCTCGCCCAGAGTCGGCTGAGATGGGCGCCAGCCTCCCCGTGACCCTATTTGGGATTAAGCGGTTCAGAAAATGAAAGAAAGAATGAATGAATGAAAAAGTGATAAGCCACTAGGCACTGGTGTGAAAAAGCCCAACAGACTAAGCTTTACCATACCTCATAATAATCACTTATAGTAAGAGATATGTTTTTATTATTATGGGATATTATGGGATTTTATTTTTCAAGTGGCTTCTATAAAGACAGTATTTCTCTAAGAATTATTAATTAATTAAATTATAAACATATAAGAAGTAAGATTTATTTATTATGCTTGTGTTTACATACTATTTATTAAATCATTTGTTGATTTTTAACGGGTTTTCTTAAAGCAAAGTTGTATTTTAAGGTATTACAAAAGAAATACAGTTTTAGTTCGCTAAACCTTACGTTATAAAGTTAGATGTTGTTTAGTCTGATTAGCTTTGCACTCTAATATGCTAGCTGGTAGTCGCGTTGCTAACGTAGCCCGCCCCGCGTGTGTACGACGTCAGCAAAACGTGGGTAGCACGTCATCACTCAGCACCTAATATATTTCCAGACGCGGAAGCGCTTCGGTCTTTCTTTTGCAGCCATAGGAGGGTCGTTTAAACATGGGGGAAGTTTTGTCGCCGGTCCCTGGGTGCTTTATTGTGTATACATTAATGCACACCTTCTTTAGCGTCTTGTATGGAAGCGCTAAGCGGGATTTGTTTATCTTTTGTGGCGGGTTGTTGTAACACGTGGCTCGAGAGGCTGCTAGGTGCTAAGGTGCTAATATTTACTTGACACACTCTGTTTGTGATACTAGACACAAACGACGGTGCTTGAATGATTTGCAACCGACGTGTTTTTGCTATTTTATGTGGTAACATGATTCTGTTTTTGTTAGGAATTGAACACGACCTGATGCTAATAGCATTAGCTTTCCTGCAGCCATGCTAGCTAGTGAGAGATCCTTTGTGAGCAAGGATCCAGTTCTGGGTCGCACTGCTCTCCTTACGAATGATCTCGAGGTGAGTTTCCGTCATGAATCTCTTTTTAAACAACTTTAAGTGTCTCCGTGATGAAAACTGTGAGTAGGAAGTGCCGTCTTATGCGAGAACTGACGATTTTATTTACTATAAATCTGAGAGACCTGAAGGGATTGAAGTACCACGTGGTCCCCTGCACTGTCTGTTCTTACAAGCCTGGTTTGTTCTGTAGGTAAAACAGCATGGTGCTTGAATCCATCTTTGGATCTCCAGACATCAGCAAGACAAGTGGAGGTGTGTATTTAAATTTTTTATTTATCAGTGGAATTATTCAGCTGGTGTCATGATGAGAACTAAAACTGACAATGAGCTGGAATTACCGACAGATTGTTCAGTGGTGATCATCGGTTTTCTGAACACCACACATGCTGAATCATTTCTTTTATTTTTCTCCCCTCTCTGTATATTTTGTGTAACTTCTGTTTGTCTTTAGCCCAGTGGGTGTGGTACCAGACTGCTGTATATCCATTTAACCTGAGAATGCTTACATAGCCTAGGTGTAGTGTGTAGGTTGCCAGATCTTTTAATAACCTTTCACAGCACCTGGTTTTTCTAAGCAGGTTAACTGAGCTGTAAACTGGAAAGTAAAAGATCAGTTAATGGTTTTTGCTTAATCTGATTCATATATACACTTCCCTGAACATAACTGGTATGCCCTGATGCTTGAACTGAATACTCTATCCAACTACCTGGCAACCGTAGGTGGCCCTGACAGTACAGAGCTGTGTTAAACAAATACAGGCAGGTGTACATGTTGTCAGAGCAACACGCAGACGTGTGGGGTGAGATGCGCGATCATGAGTTTTAATAGCGTCGTGAGACTGACGAGCACAAAAATCTTCTGACGGAGAGCTTCAGAGCCGAGTCGGACAATCGTGCCAAAGTCGGTGTTGGGTTTCTTAAAATACCTTCTGTGCGCTCTGTCTATGCACTGTTAAATGACCTGTTCAAGTCAACTTGTTGTTTTTAAGGTGGAAAGATATTTTGTCCAAGTTACTGGGCTACCGTGCGAACAATAAGATGATGTAGGGTGGATATGTCAAAAGGTGATTGGTTTGTGAGAGCAGGTTGATACAGTGAGGCATGGCAAATCTGGTGAGAAACAGTTGACACAATCATGCAAAAATATTGACTTCAGGGGCTTTTTTAAAAAATTAATTTAATATACCCTTTAAAAACAAAAGAGCTCAATGTACTGGTGCAAAGTGTCTCATGCCAATTGAATAGCCTCGCATTAGAATATTTAAGCAGACATGCAAAGTTTTACTGTGTGTCTTTCTGACTTCAGCTTCTGCACTAACTCTTAATGTTGGTATACATTGTGTAGTATAAACATGCTTACACTTCACTTACAGGAATAATGGACTGATACTGATTCATCTGGGGTCAGACCCTATGTTCCCCGATCTTTATTAAGATAATGGGTCTTCCATTGCATTTTGTACTTTATAGAAGCCACAACGATTGTATCCTTATTGTAAAAGAAGTATAATGAAACACAATCAAACATACTCATCCGAACAATTTATGGAAGGTCAGGGGCACTGGGGACCACAGACATGGACCCTATTCATGTTACCAGAGTGCTCCGCACTTACCTTTTGCAGGATCCCACAGTTTTCTTTTGAGTGTTGGTTCCTGTACAGAAAAACGGAGTTCCATTAAAATAAAATTGTTAAAATACTCCAGAAAAAAGGTTTCTCACTGCCAGCATGTGCATTTGGCAGCAACCGGAGCTGGGAAACCAATCTTTCAGGAAGTCTCAAGTGCAATACCACCGGGATCCGCTAGGGGCAGACTACAAAAGACTTCCAGTAACACCCCCTCCTGTACCCTCCCTGCGTTCCACGCACCTTGGGCCCATCACCAAATATATTCAGTCAAAATGACTTTCAGCTGCTAACACCCATGTTTTCTTCCTCCTTCAACACCCACCCACCCAGATCTTTTTGCATTGTGCTGAGTTGTTACCAAATGGACATATTTGCACAGTAAAAGGTCATTGGCTGAAAGATGATGCCATTCTAGTAACAGTGCCAATCAGTGTTGGCGCTCTCTTCAGTCTTCACATCAGGTTCTTGTAATTTTTAAGCATCTGTGATAAACTCTGTGTAGGAAGTGGCCTCTTGTGTGATAACTGAATTTTTATTCGCTGAGATTTGAAGGAATGCAGTACCACGTGGAGCTGTACACTGTCTCTCTGTTCTCACGAGCCTTATCTGTCCTGTAGGTTGAACATCCTGGCGCTTGAGTCCACTGACTGAACCCGAGGGATCAACAAGGCAGGTGATTTTCGGTGTGTTTGGAATTTTTCAGCTTGTGTCATGATGAGAACTGAAACTGATAATGAGCTGGAATTACCGGCAGATTGTTCAGTGGTGATCATCGGTTCTCTGAACACGCTCATCCTGCTGAAGAACATACTCCATTAAAGCCTTAAGATGGAGGTCCCCAAGCCTGATCCTGGGGGAGCCCCGCCCTACACATTTTAAGTGTCATTCCTGTTCTTTAAGTGGGGTTCCTCCATGACCAGGGTTGGGAACCCCTGCCTAAAGATACAGTATGAAACCTGTCTTGGCTGGGAGTGAAACTCACTTTAAATTTTTTTTTTATAGGACTGAAATGACTGAGTTCCATGTTGAAGCTGTTACAGATCTGACACTCTGGACTACGGAGTCTTCATGACTGTTATTACATGCACTGGTAAGCATTCAGACTTTCTCTGGGGTGGTGGGGGTGTTTAAATATGACTTGTATGAATGAAATGTAACTTATTTATTCCTTCTCTTTCCGCAGTAGATAAGGAGACAACGTGGTGGAGACTGGCAGATATCCAGACTGGCTGCTTGATATAAATTAAATGTCTGATTTAATGCAATGGTTCAATCTTGGATGCTTCATAAATAAAAAATCTTGAACTTGAATTTTTATTGACTTTGAATGAACTAAACGTTTCTTACAATTTGGGGTGATATTGTAGGCTAAAGCGAGTTGTTGAGTTGGGAAGGGTTTGTTACTGTGGTATTTCTGGTTTGTGTTGGGAAGAAAGAGGCTTGAGGCTCCTTGTTCATGTACATGGTGCTCCTCCCCAGTACGTTGAATACACACTGCATGCAGAAATACAGCCTATTGTAGTTGATGTAAACATTCTGGTGTTTATTTTGTAGAAGTCAGTTTGGCATTTCTTTCCACCACACCTAGTGAGGCCTGAATTTCATTTTCATGTGGACGCTGCCTTACAAAATGTAAAACTGATGCAAATGTTCTCTTGACTCTTTGGCCCTGCGGTGTCCAAGCTTCCTGCCAGTGGTTTTGAATACTCCAGAGTTCGGAGATGCAGGAGATTTTAATTACGTACAGGGGAATGGTGTGATCTGGTTGAGTCTTGGACTTCAGAGAATGTTGGACTCAAAGTTAAATAAGTTTATTTTTGTTTGTTCCTGTGGTGGGATGTATTAAGAGAGTTATTTTTCGCGGACTTTTTGGTGTGTATTTATGTCCTTAAGGTCTGGACCAGCTCATGGGCATTTAGTAATGAGTAACTGCTCAGTTTACACAAAATTGTTCTAAGATGACCTTTAACCTCAGAACCTGTATCATTTCATGGAGCTTCAGTAGTGAGCAATTGGTCAAAATCCGTTGAGGGATTCAGAAGATGGAGCGCTCGTAAGGAAGTCTGGTTAGACAGACTGACATGGAGGAAAACATGAGTCTGGGACCACCATGACTTGTAAATAGATGGCTTTAAAACACCACAGCAGTTTTTTGTCTTCCGCATTAAGGTGGCCTGCTGTCTGGGAATTCGTCAATAATTTCACTTTAAAGTCTTCATCTGCTATTTTGCAAAAATAATAAAAAAAAAAACCACTTAATAATGGCAACTTAAGCAATTAGCGTAAATACTGGTCTGTACTGTATGTGAAGAAAACTGGGTAAGACATTCATGAATTGCTATTTTATTTTATTAAAATTAATAAGAAAACAGATTCAACCATATCTATCGCTCATCCTCCTCCTCCAGATGTTACTTTTGGGCCATGGAGCAAAGCCCATCACCATCGCAACCGTTTGGTTCATAAGGTGCCTGAAGAAGCCACTCAGGTCCTTCAGCTTCCTCACATCCAAAGTAGCTGGAGATTAGAAAACAAGGGGGGGGGGAAGGGTTCCAGTAAGTCCACCAGTCCATGTTTTGTGCTACGTTCATCAAAAATCAGAGATGAAACCTTGTTTTTTTCTGTTTGGATGTTAATGATGGTTCTGGATGTGGATCCCATTTCTTTCAGACGGTTCGGTCACAGGCACTGACTCCATTTTCTGTCCGTTTGTTCCTCATGTTTCCTGTTTTCGAGACGTTTTGCTTTAAGTTTTCTATCTGGAACCTTTGATGTCTTCCTTGGTCCACCAGCACCACCGCTTCCCTTTTACAACCTTCACATTTGATTGGTACTTGGTCCAGATTTCAGATACAGCTGACCGGGAACAACCGCCATCTTTTGCAACATTCCGTGAGGATTTACCGTCTTCGAGATTTATAATCCTCTCCTTCGTTTCATCTGATGATGTTGCTCGAGCTGGAGACTGATTTATGTCAGTCAGCTCGGATCAACAGATCACTAAGGTGTCCAAGAGTGGTGATTCCATACTTTTTGCCAGTGGTTGTGTGTGTATATATATATATATATATATATATATATATTCCCACTGATTCATTTTCTAAGCCACTTGATCCTAATTAGGGTTGCAGGGAAGCTGGCGCCCCTCTCAGCCAGCGACCATCGCAGGGTCAGCACACACACACACAACCACACACACTCACTCTCGCACTACGGGGTGATTTGGAACCACCACTCAGCCTACTGTGCATGTTTTTAGACTGTGGGAGGAAACCAGAGTTCCTGGTGGAAACCCATTCAACATACAATCCCCACACACCTTTGACCTCAAAGCCTGTACCATTTCATGAGGCTTCAGTAGTGAGAAACACCACAGCAGGTTTTTGCTGTACAGGAAGTTGACTTTGTGATAATTTCACTGTTCAATCTTTGTAACCGGCACTGGATTAGCATCTCATCCAGCAGGAGTTGAACTCCTGAGTCGCTTCACGCTACAGAAACCAGGATAAGCTCCGGCACTGAGGAGCCACTTCGGCTCGGGTGTGAAAGCCAAACAAACTTTACCTTACTGCTAATTTACAAATTTTGTTTTTTATTAAATATTGTGAAGCAACTGACAAATACTGGTACGTACTGTATGCACAAAAAACTTTGGGTAAGACGTTCAATGAATTGTTATAATTTTGTTTTATTAAAATTAAACAACAACAAAAACTCAACACAAAGTCAAACATCTCTCCATTGAAGTCCCTGCTTCATGCATATCCGTCACTCATCCTCTTTCTCGACGTAGGTCTTGGCAGCCGAGCGAGCCATCTGCCGCGCCAGATATCTCTCCCTGGCCGAGCTCACGGTCTGTTCACTGCTGCGTTTCGCAAATTTGCTCGGTTCCCCAGCTGTTTTGGCTTGAGCACCCCCTTCAGCCTGTGTATCCTTGTCTTGAACCTGCGTCACGTCCTCCTTCTTCTGTTGCTCTTTATCGTCATCGTTTTTGTGGGATTCTCGCTCCTTGTGTCTCTCCTGCTCGCTGTCTGCCCTGTTCCTCTTGCTGTATCTGTCTTCCGTGTCTCTATCCTTCCTGTCTCTACCTCGGTCTCCGTCCTTCTCCCGGTGTCGATCCTTCTCCCTGGTATTCTCGCGGTGTTCCTTCCGGTGCCTGTCCCGATCCTCTTTATGCTTATCTTCCTTTTCCCCGTCCCTCGACCGGGCTCGGTCTCTCTCGCTGTGACCGCGCTTCTCTTTCTCTCCTTTCTTTTCCTTCTTTATTTCGTCTTCGCTGCCGGATGACGGAGACCGTTGGCGGTACTGCCGTTTGGAGTGGCTGCTGTTGGTGCTGCTCTTGCTGAACTCTGCTTTCGAAGAGCTCTGCCCCTCGGCCGATTCTGCCTCGCTGTCGTTCGCTCTGGGGGGCGTGTCTGTGACGGGGGACTTTGATTTATCTCGTCTGTAACAAGATTCAGAAGGTGATTAGGAAAGCGACTGACAAGTAACACACACAGCAGATCAAGTATAAAATGGTGCACTGTTGTTTATAATGGGAATTAATGTCATATAATATTAAAGTGGCCAGTGCGGCCTGTGACCGTGCAAACTAGCAGCTGATGCATCATCGACGGCGGGTTTCCTGTATGTACGATTACAACAGCAGCTACGATAATAGCGTTCAAAGGCTCTGATCGGCATCCTTACCTGTCAGTGCTACGATCGGGAAGCGGCTCTTCTCCGACTGTTTGGTTCAGAAGGTGCCTGTAGAAGCCACTCAGGTCCTTCTGCTTCCTCACATCCAAAGCAGCTGGAGATTAAACAAAAAGGTTTCCTGTAAGTTCATGTTTTGTGCATCGTTCATCAAAATTCAGAGATATGTTTACAGTACTGTTCTCTCCTACAGTACAGTACAGTACTTGTAGTACAGAGCTATATTAGACTTTAATTCGTATACACAGGAATAACACTCAATAGTCCTGCCTTGTGTGTTTAGATTATTGTTTTGTTGATGGCTCCTGCTCACTTTTTGATGTGTTTAAACTCACACAAATCCACAATAAAAAGAAAAAAAAACCCAGAATGCCCCTATATAAGGGCTACAGACCTATTACCATTCTGTTCAGTTTACAGGGATCACGATCCTTGAACCCATTGTGAGTCCTTTCGCAGCTGCAATGAGTGAAAACTTTATTTTTATACAGGATAAAGCTCGTCCCCAGACTGCCAGGATTAGCATCGAGTTTATGAATGAAGCAGGAATCGAAGTTTTGGACTGGCCTGCAAGATCTCCCGCCCTCAACCCTATTGAGCATACTCAGAATGTCCTTGGGAGACGTGTTCCCCAGCGACCGAGCCCTCCAGTGACCTTAGATGAATCGAGGAATGCTCTGGTTGCTGAATGGGCAGCTAGATGTCAGGATCGGATCCGGAGCCTGACCCGGAGTGTGAACAGTCGCTGCAGGGAGCGTATAAATGTACGAGGAGAACATACCAGTGATTCAAATGTAAATAAAATTGTAAATAAATTACTTGTTTATTTTAATTTTATTGTGCGCGCGCCCTTTCCAAGCCTTTTTTCATGTTTCTCATCAAATTTGGCATTTTTGAGCATATCAGGTGTAATACTTGGCGGTACCCATACCCCCACAGAAATACATTTATCCCAGTTTTCATACTTTTGACAGCCTTTCCTAAAAAAATTGGACTTCTTCCTTAAATTGTTCTGAGTAGTATATATTTTTCTGAAGCCTTAGAGTGTCCCATTAATGAAACTGAACACTAACATTGAAAGTTTTGGGATGTACTACCTGTATACGCGCTATAAATACACCTACCTTACAATCGAAACCACCAACATTCTTCACTGACGTACATGAGGTTACAGGTTACCTAAATATTGTTGTAGTTCATATGCAATAACTCAGCAGCAATGTCTCAAGTATCCTTACTGTAAAGCAATGTAAAAATGTAAAAAAATGAGGTGTTTGAATATTATTATTTAATCTTTTTACAGAATAACTAGCGGTACCCACACGGTTGTCCAGTTATATTCTTATCAAGATATTTTTCCTACATAATAAAAACTATGAACCTTCGAAATATGTTTATCACAGAACAGAATTCATGGTATAAAATTTATAAATATTTATCATAATATAGAAGTTTTGGGATTCGCACCCGTGATGCGGTAAGGCGACTGCTCTTACGTTGCACCACTCAGGAGCAATAATAAAGATTGATTCCAAAGAAGAAGAAAAAAGTCTATTTGATGTACAAAAGGTGGTAATAAATACACAATAAATTAATATTAAATCTTACCCTCTATCTCTTCTGTCCTCCTCTCTCTTTCTAGCTCTTCCTGGCGCTCTTTGAGTTTCTGCCGATATGCCGAGGTAACATATGCTTCTTTATCAGCAAACTTTCCCCCCTCTGCCTCTCTCTCCTTCTGGATCTTTCTGTCCTCGCGCCGCTCTTGTTCCTTCTTCCTTTCTTCTACAGCGTGCATTAGCTGGTGGATGTACTTGGGCTAAAAAAAAAGGAGAAAAGGTTTGGTTCGGTATTTCATTCCTGTCTTAGATAACAGTCACACCTTGCCCGATGTCGTAAAAAGACGTCCGATGAATAGCGAACTTTGCGAAAGAGAATTATCCGGTGGTGAAAGTTGTCTCTGCTGCTGCTCCAGGCTCTCACGAGACCCCAGAGGATGTACGTCGCTGTCGGACCTGGTGAAGCCCTGTTACATGTACGGTAGCTATACTGTACTTATCTTGAAGTTGTAAGTTTTGTCCTGTGGACCCCGGATCCACTTCTAACATTCATCACTTACCATGCGCTTCTTGTCAGTAATCATCCGCCGAACATACAGTCCTTGTCCCGAACATGTCGGCGTCACCCGTTGCATGTCAGGTAGTCGACTGGCCGTGAATCAGCTCCACTGGAGAACGGTGCAAACTGGCAAGTACAGGAGGGGGAACAAACGAGTAGCGAACAAAATGTATGCCCGGCGCACAACAACCGTATGCCCAGTGGAGGCTGTTCAGAATTTTCTACAAACAAAAACCTTTCCTCTGGACTGAACGGACCTCGTCTGACGACGGCAAAATGGAAAACAAAGAAGAAATGCAAGCGAACAAAGACGGGGGGATTGAAGATTTCTTTCGGACGTCCGTGAACACGGCAAGGCGTGACTGCTGCTGTACTCTAAGTCATAACAACAACTCAGGTTTAAGATAAAACTCATACATTAAATGCAGTGTTTGCGTTTAGAATTCAGATTAAATTGTTTTAAACAAATTAAATAAAACACACAACATTAAATACACATACCTTCCTGTCGGCGCCCCCCAGCAGCTTCTTATTGCTCTCGTTCCTTTGCTTCTGGATGTCATCGTACACACTGTCGTACTCATAAACACTGCTGTCCTCCTTCAGAGCCTTCTCCATCTCCAGTCGTGTCTGAAATGGGAACGAAATACGTAACATGTTAATACACACAGTACCACGAAAAGTACACGACCCCAACCTCCCCGAGGACTGGAGCTGGAACCAGTCATCTGCTCCAGTGGGTGTTTACCTGCTTCATCATCTTTTTCTTGCTCGCCTCCTTCTGCAAACTCTCACCAACAGACATCTGGGGACGAGTGAAGAACAATGTTAATGCACGGTCAGGAGACTGGATCAAAGCAATTAACAAGGGAAATAACAAGAAGCGATGTAGGAGTCATTACTTCATCATCTGAGTCATCTCCGAAAATGGAAGGTCGTGACAGCGGAGCTGATTTCGAAGCGCTTTTCTGGGATAAACTGAGCCCATACCTAAAATAAAATTTAACAGAAATCTCAATGCATGTTTTAACACAACATTGCCATTGTCCTTCCCTCAAACAAAACAACACAGTAGACCTTTTACATGTAAATGCAAATATGTCACATTTAGTCAATTGCTTCAAAGCCGCTGGTTGGAGCAATAAGCCTTGAAGCATCGACTGCACTCCATTCCAGGGAATTTTTATTTATTTATTTATTATGCTGGGTCTGCTTTCTCAGCACCAGTTTTCCCTAATTTGCACTATATCGTGTCTGTTATTCTGCAATCTAAGCATTTTAAAGGTAAAGAGACAAAGTGATCCTTATTGTCAACTGTTACATGAACAATGAAAATGAGTTTAGCAGCTCTCTGTTTACAGCATTTATAAAAAAGTGCACAAAAGACAACTAAGGTAACTACAGCTATATCTACATGTACACATATACATACAGGTATCTTGTACATCTATCCACATATTCACATACACACAGAAGGGTGCATGATATGTCAAAGGTGCATGGTATACACATGTTAAGAGGTAGAGCTTTTTAATCATAGGGTGCATGGTGCAAAAATGTTATATGATGTTCGAGACCTGCTCAAACACGAGTATTGCACTTAAAGAGTAATATTGTACAGTCCAGGAAGATGGTCTGAATGATGGTTACTCAGTCAGTGAATGTGACGGTGGTGGTGGAGGGGTTGCACGTTTAACAGCTTGTGGGTAAAAGCTGTTCTTGAGTCTGTTAGTTTTTGTTTTTAGTGTCCGGTACCTTTTTCCAGAAGGGAGAGGGGAGAAAAGGGGGTGTCCAGGGTGTAGTTCCAATTACCCGCTCTACCGTCCTCACCACACGCTGCAGGGCCTTCCTGTTCTCTGCAGTTCAGCTGCTGAACCACACTGTCCAGCAGTAGGTCAGGAGGCTTTCGATGGCAGAGCGGTAAAAGTCTGTCAGTAGGGGTCGGGGCAGACAGGCTTGTCGGAGCTTTCTGAGGAAGTACATGCTTTGTTGTGCTTTCCCCACCTGGTGGCTGATATTTGAGGTCCAGGTGAAGACAGCAGAGATGTGGACTCCAAGAAGCTTGAAGCACTCCACCCTCTCTACCTCCTCTCCATCAATATAGAGGGCTGAGTGCTCAGTGTGTTTAGATCTCCTGAAGTCCATTATCAGCTCCTTTGTCTTGGATGTGTTAAGGTCCAGGTTATTGCTGTTACAAACTAAAAATGTTCTCATCTACTCAACCCATATGTCCTTTATCTAACAACCCATTGCAGATTCCTTGCAGAAACCCCTGTCTGCTGTTATAATAACCTCTAATTTTCTGGAAAGGCTTTTGTGTGGCTGTTGGGATTTGCGTTCATTCTGCCACAAAAGTATTACTCAGGTTAGACACTGATGTCTGCAAACTTTTGAAACCAGGACTTCAACTCGCTTTGTGCACTGGGGCAGTGTCATGCTGGTGGAGGTTTGGACCCCCTTAGTTTCCTACAGACTATCTTTGTAGCACCACATAATAGTTGTAATGGCCAGGGGTGTAAACACTTTAATCCTTTTAGTGTACCTGTACTGGGGCGGGTCCGTGGAAACTGTTTCCCAGTTTAAGGGAAGCTGCTGCTGAACATTTTGAGACATTTTCCAGATTACTTGGATTTGGCTATCAGTAATTTGAGTATGTCTAACAAGCACTTGTGTTTACCTGCCGTAAGTGATATTAAGTAGGCCATAAACATGAAGGAACTTCTCCTAAACAACCCAAATACTTACCAAGCTAGTCTCATCAAAGCATGCATTAGCTAGCTAACAGCTGCAGCTATGGCTTTGCTAACTAGTCAGCAATTCTAATTAATGCTATGTCTATTTATAAACAAACGCATTTACTAAGGGCAGTAATTATCTTAAATATATATATATGCATGAAACAATATTAAACAGGTACAGCACTAAACACTGTTAGTACATTATAAATACTGCGAACAAATTCATTTACGCTACTTACTGTTTACCACGAAAGGCCGCCATCTTGTTTTCTTGTAAACTCATGCAAACAAACCGTGGCGCAGATTCGCTAAAGTTACACAGAAATATATCGTTAGAAAACATCGTGGGGCATTTAAAATGAAATAGAAATCAAAACAGCCGACAAATTCGCCAATGAATTGGGAATATATATATATTTTTATATTTAAGGCGTGAAAGCTTCGAGGTAATTTTACGAAAGTGTCAGGCATAATCAAAGGTTTGAATTATGATTCATCTGATATGTAGAATAGTTTATTCACACACACAAACACGACCGTTTTAAATACTTTTACCGTTTAAATGTTTCATTTTACTTAACATGAAGGCAGTACAATAATTAATTATACCATTTATAATCGTGTTTAATTCATTTTACTGCCAGCAGATGGCGATAGTTCTCAATGTTACAAAATTAACCACATTTTGCAGTAATTTCATGTCAGACAAACCAACAATCTGAAAGTAAAAGTAGAAAAGAGTGTCAGTGGGACATTCTGACAGAGAGTTTCATTATTTTTTATTTCATAGTCATACCATAAATATCTTAACTGTGTCACAAGAACATTACACCCAGAAGCCCTGTGTAATGATTGACCTACACACTGTGATGACGTCATCAGTGCTCACAGAATCAGAATGATGGAGCTCAGAACTTGCCTTACTGTCAAGGGACAAGAACATGCAGACTTGAAGAAAATGCATGCCCAGGAATCGAACCCAGGGCCTTCTTGCTGTGAGGCGGACGTGCTAACCACTGTGCCACTGGTGCCACTTGGACCTACACAAAATAATCCAAATTGGTGAACTGCGTGGCGAATACTGCGTGCATATGTAACAAAGGTCAAGTTGTATGTAATACGGGTTATGTTGTGTATAATTACACAAAATGTTATTTCTTTTTATTTTTTTTTTAATTGCTTACCCCACAGAGAAATGTTCTTTGGGTTGAGTTTGGGTTGACCTTATGGCCTTGCGTTCTCAACTGGGGAACCCTGTGTACCCACTATAAAACTGACCAGTCCAGCCTAATCACTTCCTCTTTGCCACATGTCACTTTGGAGGAAGTGGTCGTGAAGGACATTTATTTCTGTGATTGTCAGCACCACAATAAAATTGCTTATTGGGGATGACAACGGTGTGGCCCCCTTAATAACATCATCAAACAACGCAGAGGACAGCGGTTACACTTGGTGCCGTGACCCGTCGCATGTCCGATCAGTGCCGCCTGGTCACCCGGGGTGCAGCTGCTGACACTCGGCTCCCCTCTTCTCCTTCGCGCCGCCGCCGTTGGGAAGCTCCGCCCGTTGGCCGGCGCTGCTGCTGCGCGGCTCTCCACCGTGGCATCGTCGGGAAGCTCCGCCCGATAGCCGGCGCAGCTAACGCACGGCTCTCTTCTCCCAAGGTGTGTAAGAGACACTTCGCTCTCTAACCGGCGCTGTTACCGCGCTGTCTGCTAGCCGGCTCTGCTCACATCGGCTCTTTGCTGTCTGCGAGAGTTTCCCCTCTCGGCTGTGAGCGCATCAGGTGTGTTAACCTGAGAGATCAAAGTGACACTTAAATGAATAAAATTGAACGATTAGACTAATCACTGATTCAAAATACGTGAAACATAATTATCTGGGTTAGACTTCTGACAGTAATGGCGATAATATAGTAAGAGTGAGACCGCCTTTGTGATTTGATCTGTTCACGTGATAAATAGGGTGATTTTGATTATGTTAATATTCTCTCTTCACCCTTATTGGTTGGATTTTTCTTGTTCTGTTCTGGGAATATTCATTTATAATATTAATATTGGTAATTATTAATGTTAACACGGCAATATTTTTAGTCTCCGTGTGGTTACAGTTTAATACTGTGTACGTTCTGTTTATAATCAGTATAATTGCTAATGTTTTTACTGGTTTGTAAATGCTGTACTGGTCTCCCAATAGTGAAGCTACAGGTTTCTACAGTGTCTCAACTTCAGATTTTTGTTATATTTATTTGTTGATTTATTTATTTTCTCTTTTTCTGTGAATGTTTCTGACCTGTAATGGCAGGGGAGAACACTTTCAGGGTTCATACTGATGTTGGTCGTGGGCATGATGTTACGTTAGGCATGGGGAGAGGCCAGCAGATTGCTTCACTGTGTTATGGTAGGGGTAGGTCTATGTCCCCTGGTGCTCTCAATTACACAGATGATCAATCAGTTTTTGAGCCACCATTAGCTCCCACTGCTAGCTCCACACCTCTTGCTCAGTCTGTCCCTGAGCCTACTCAAGTCATTCCTGTTGAGGTTCTTGGAAGCATAGTAACGGATTTAGCCAGGAAAATTGGAGACAGTATTTCAGCCAATTTTAGCACTATGCACCAGTCTTGTACAGTTCCACTGATGTTGCTGATGAGTGCCTTCGTAGGAGGGGTAGGACTGTTGAGGATCCCAGTACTGAGGTGGTCGTGATGTTAATTAGCAACTGCCTCGATCCTGGTCTCGCTGTGTCATTCCAACTGAAGGCTCTGAATTAAATCCCCAGGATTGGACCCCTGCTTGTGAGAAGGCCTTTGAAAATCTGAAGGATGCTCTCCTGAACAGTGTGGTACTGGCACACCCAGATTTTGATAGACCTTTCATCCTCTCCACCGATGCATCTCTTGATGGTCTGGGTGCTGTACTTTTGCAGGTGTCAGTTGGCGAGGAGAGAGCGAGACCTATTGTCTTTGCGAATAAGTCCCTCACTCGCAGTCAAGTTAACTATCCAGCTCATAGGTTGGATGAGATATACTTTTGAGATCAAACATATCCCTGGTTGTTTGAATGTGGTGGCAGATGCTCTCAGTAGGGACGCTTTTGTGAAGCCTTTGAAGGAGTGGCTGCTATGTGAACCTTACCCCGAGCTATTAGATCAAGCTCAGGATGTTGATTGTGGATGTGTGCAGGATACTTTTCGCCTCACCTGTCAACCACAGTCCTTGGGAGCTATCTCTCCCTCCGCCACCTTTAATGGTTCCCTGTCTGAGGACGACGTCTCCTCTCTTCTCTCCTCTGTGGGTGGTTGGGACTCTGCTGCCAGACAGCGTGCAGTCTCTCTTGCTGACCACCTTAGTACTTTGTTACCGCCTGGTCAAGACACTTTGCCTTCTTTGTCTCTTAGTGACCTTCAGTCGCATCAACAGCAAGATTCCGTCCTCTCAAGGTTTATTTACTATGTTGAGAGGAAGCGCAGACCCTCCAGGCGCGAACACTGTAATGAAAGCCAACTAACCCTGAGAGTCCTTAAACAATGGGACAAATTAACAGTCCTTAATGGTATCCTCTATAGGGTCACAAAGGATCCTTTAACCAAACAGAAGAGGTTTCAGTTTGTCATACCTGATTCGCTTAAAACAGATGCCCTGTCTGGTGTTCATGACCATGCTGGTCACCAGGGCCAGCCCCGCACGTTTTCTCTCGCTCGCCAGCGCTTTTTCTGGCATGACATGGAGAGAGACGTGCGCAATCATGTCAGATGCTGTTCCAGATGTGTCCTCGGTAAAACTGCTAAACCGTCGGCCAGAGCTCCACTAGAGAGCATCAAAACCTCTGCTCTACTAGAACTTGTGTGTGTGGACTTTTGGTCAGCTGAGGATAGCAACAACAGTTCTGTCAATGTTTTGGTGATCACTGACCACTTCACCAGACTTGCACACGCTTTCCCCTGTCAGGATCAGATTAGAGACAAATTTCGAGAGTGAGTTGATTGCAGAGCTCTTGAAGCTCTCAGGGGTTGCCAAATCACACACATCACCATATCATCCTATGGGAAATGGTGGAACAGAGAGGTTTAATCGGATTCGGTGTAACATGTTGAGGTCACTGCCACTACGATCCAAACAGAAATGGCCACAAATGATTCAGACCATGACCTTTGTATACAACTGCACTAATCACGAGACCACAGAGTTCACACCTTTTTATTTGATGTTTGGGAGGGTCCCTAGACTGCCAGTTGACCTCATGTTCAAGAGTGTGATTCGAGACGGTTACATGAAATCGCTTTTGGAAGATCTGCACTGTGCCATGGCTTTGGCTTAGAAGAACTGCACAGCCGAGCAGAAACACCACTGTGGCCAATATAACAAGCAGGTCAAAGGTCAGCCTCTGTCTGTTGGAGATCGGGTACTATTGGCGAACAAAGGTGTCATAGAAAAGCGCAAGCTTTCTGATAAATGGAAGCCCATGATTTACACTGTTGTGGCTGCAAAACCTGCTTTACACATCTACCGTATCAGGGATATTGGAAGGACTTTAAGAAGGACTTTAAACTGCCCTCAAGGGTGCTAAGGACTTTCTACACCTGCACCATTGAGAGCATCCTGACAGGAAGTA
>JAQMYF010000026.1:3554961-3588739 GCA_030014195.1 Neosilurus mollespiculum
ACAGAGAGAGTGGGTGTGTGTGTGTGTGTGTGTGTGTGTGTGTGTATGAGAGACAGAGAGAGAGAGAGAGAGAGAGAGAGAGAGAGAGCAATAATGAAAAATGTAAGTCACTCTCTATAAGGGTGTCTGCCAAATGCCATAAATGTGTGTGCGTGTGGTCTGGTATTCATGATGTTTTGGGAACTAAATCTGTTACACAGTTACATTATAGAGAAATGTCTTCCTTATGAGAAAAAAAGCAAGTCCCCATAATGTAAATGATTAAAATTTAAGGTGAAGACATTTTAAGATCAGGGTTAGGGTTAGGGTTAGTCTCCAGGAGATTAATGTAGGTCCATGCATTGAGTCTGAAGTTATGGACACCACTCTCTCTCTCTCTCTCTCTCTCTCTCTCTCTCTCTGTGTGTGTTTAGGAACTTGTTTATTTCCTTATATAAACCTCAGTGCATCATGCATCATGGCCCCAATAAACACACACACATGATACTGCGTATTTGCTTACAGTGCCTGATATTTGAATAGTTGGATCATATTCTGGTCATAAGGAAAGACAAGTACTTTGCATTTTGTGTGAAATATTGTGCATGTTTTTGTGAAATATCTGGCTAAAACCTTTACAACTTATAACAAGATAATATTAAAAAAAATATATATCTAATATTTTATATATAATACACGTTCCCTGTTTTGGAATTCCAGGTTTCATAAGAAAACACATTTGCACTTGGCCACTGAGGTTTGACAGCTGGCGGCTCGGCGCATGCGCAGACCGTCCGTATAGAGGAAGCGACAAGAGCCCTGGTAGCAACAACGGACGAGCTTGGATTCATCCGCTCGCGCAGCTGATTTCTCCGTTTTGACACAATAATGTCGGTCTCGGCGTCGCCAGAGTTCCTCAGGTATCCGTTTCCCGGAGCCTGAATGGCGTTGGTAACTGTGCAGAGGTCGCCCACTCCGAGCGCAACATCCAGCCCTTGCGTTTCGGTGAGTAATTCTCGGCTTTTTTTTCTCCCCCACCGTCTTCTTTTTCAGCCCCCGACACCTTCCTTCGTGTCGGTGTAGTTTCTTGGGTTCATTTCCCTTCTACAGTCCATTATGTCTGAGCGACGCGCATGCGCGAGGAAAATATTGGTTTGGAATTACATTGTTGCCTTGAACTGAAGCTTTACAGGTTATTTTGTAGCATTTAGCATGAAGAGAGGCTCTGGGAACAATGTTACACCGATTAGAACCAGCTTAATGTACACACACACACACACACACACACACACACACACACACACAGTATAGCTACACTGTATCTGCATTATTACACTTTAGTTATTCTGTGAATGAGGTTTCAGTAAAATATTAGCAATGTGTCTCAGGATAGCCTGTGTGTCTTATAAGTGTTCTAACACTGACAGGGAATGACAGGGGTGGGTTTGGGTTTTTTTTTTTTGTTGTTGTTGTTGTTTTTTGGAAGGTGCAGGCCGGTAGACCTGCCTGTGTGTTTTGTAAATAACCCATTAAAAACAACACCTCCTAGGATGTGAGACTGGTTTGTTTTAGCAAATGAGACAAAGGAAAAGAGCCGCACGGAGCACAGTGTGAAGTAAAGAGAGGGAAAAAAGCTCAGGGATGCCTCGAACCCTCGAAGGAAAGAGCTGACATGTTGCCTGTGCGGAGATGTTGGTCAGACAGCCGGCAGGGTAGAGAAGCTTTAGTGTCATCAGTTTGAGATATCAGTGTGGCCCACATTTCCTAATTAAAACTGAATGAGCGCTCGGGTGAAGTTCTCAGACCAAATGGAAAACAGGAAGGTGATACAAAATGCATGGATCCATAGAGGTTTCTGCCGGAGAGATGATGATGTGTTTCTTCTCGCAACCCTAAACACCCAAACCACGCTTCACAAAAAGAAGCAGAGCGCAAATAACACCAGAACTGGGAACAAACAAACAAACAAACAAACAAACAAACACAAATTCAGGGATAAGGATCACACAAGCAGGAGGCCTATTCCTCTCATTTTTATTTTTGTTTAGTTTTATTTTTGTTCATTTGTTTATTTGTTTGTTTGGATGTTTTTAATGAAGCAACCGGTTGAGATCAACATCAACTGCCAAAGATGTTTGAATTTTTATTTATCGTTTTATTTATCGTACAAAGTCCAAAGCTATTTCCTCCGTAGTGATGACAGCGAGTGTATCCTCTGGACGATAAACACCCTGAACGTGCTTTTCCAAAAACAGTTTACAAATACAACCCGAACTGAGTAAAATAATCTGGCACTATGTTTTTTTGTTGTTGTTTGTTTTGTTTTTTTTAATTTAATAGCTAGTTTGTTTGTTTTGTAATGAGGCAGTGGATGAAGATCGCTGCCAGCTTCTGCCAAACTTCTTGTAGGTGTTTAGTGTAGTTAAAACAACACAGATTCATTGCTGTTTCTGTCATAGTGATGACGGCGTGTTCATCTTCACAACCATAAACACCCATATCATGCTTCCTGCAAAGATAAATAAATAAACAAACAAATAAATAAATAAAGCTCATTTATTTGCTATTCCGAGAGCACAAACCTCTGCCAAGTCAGCTTGTTACCATCCCTATTTTCATTTCTGCTATTTTCAATCACAGTCTTGACCGTGGCGACCTTCCTTTATCCTTTATTTAAACCGCCCCTAACCCACAATGATAAAGAATACCAGGGAAAAAAAAATCCCAGATCTGGATTGGGATTCGGATCACCACCGAAATCTAATGGACTGTCACTTGGGCTGTACTCCACCCCTCCAAAAAAATCAATTAAAATCTGTTTATAACTTTTTGTGTTAAGTTGATAACAAACAAACAAACAAACAGCATAACCTTATTGGTAAAGAGGTAAAAATAAATAGCAGATTAAACAAAATCTGACGAAAAAAGGAAATTGAAGGAAACGGATCACGGCGTCAAAGGAGCCTGTTTTTATAGGAGTTTGTTTTTATTCGGTGCAGGTTTTTGTTAGTTTTATCTTTTTGTGGTTTAGTGTGATTTTTAAAATTCTGTCCTAAACGTCCGTCCAGGCCAGGAGCCTGTCATTTGACTTTTTTGTTTGCTTGTTTGTTTATCTGTCTGTCTGTCTGTTTTGTTTGATTTTTGTTTGTTCCTTCCACAACTTCCAAAGTGGTTATAACTGTATAATTATATAATAGGTATTAGTTTATATGGACAGGCGTCTATAACGATTTAATAATAAACACCCAAACTCTGTTTCCCCCCCAAAAAACCTACAAATAAAACCTGAACTGATAAAAAACAAATCCAGGGAAACAAATCGTGTTAACAAAGAAACTGCAAGCGTATTTCTGCTTTTTTTCTTTTTCTTTTTTCTTTTTTGTGAGGTGACCGTGGTGGGAGATTGCTATCATATACCGCAGCTGTTATAACTTTACTTATAAATGAAAGTGATTTTTTTTTATCAACTTAAAACAAGGGTGAATAACATCAACTTTAATGGTAATTAAAATAAAACGGAGACGTGATGCTAATATAACAAAGAATGGGTACAGTTTGGGTTCGGTAAGTGGACAGGTCAGGAGTGAAAGAGGGTTAAATACACATACTTCAGTAGGTATATTATTAAAATCAGCTACCTGATGGGAAATTTGTCACATGGGGCACAGACGTATTTCAAAATGAACCCCGAGCCACCGGCCACATTTTCTTTTCAGTACGTCCAGGCTTCGTTATGACGGCAGCGGAATGGACGGCTGTGAAATTGTCTTTCAGGTTTGTTACGTAAAGCTCAGCGTAGCGATGCGGCGTCTGGGCCACGCCCCCACAACACCGTGAGTGATTTTCGAAGCCCCTTAGAAGCCGCATAGTGGCGGAGAGGCTGGCGCCCATCTCAGCCGACTCTGGGTGAGGGCGGGGTGCACCCTGAACAGCTCGCCAGATCATCGCAGGACAACACACATACAACCATTCACACTCACACCTAGGGGTGATTCGGAACAGCCAATCAACCTACTGTACATGTTTTTGGACTGTGAGAGGAAACCAGAGTACCCGAGGAAACCTACACAAGCATGGGGAGAACATGCAAACTCCACACAGAAACACCACCGAGCACGGGAATCGAACCCAGGGCTTTCTTGCTGTGAGACGTGCGTGCTAACCACTGCCCACCGTGCTGCCCAAAAAGTTCATCGGAAAGTTATTGGATTTTTTTTTTGGATTTTGTCACAACTCCTATAAAATATTCTTTGATGTTCCTTTTGAAGCCATGATTCCCCTTCCTTTCCTGACCCTCCTCCTCAATGACACACAGAGATGTGAAAGATGATTGGTCAGGGTCAAACTGGTAACGTTGACAATTTTTAAACCACGACACGGAAGAAGTAATGGCACTAAAGTGACACCGCGGTGATCATTGTTAACGAGATTAGGATTGTGTAGTGTGATTACCGTCATACCAAGACTATACACCGGGTCTACTTTGTTCTTAATTTCGCCCAACCCTGGAAATGTTTGTGCTAAACAAGAATAACAAGCCGTACTAAACTCGCTTAATCACTCATTTGCCAGACAACTTAATCCTATTAGAGTTGCGGGAATCTCAGCGGACTCTGGGAGAAGGCGGGGTACACCCTATACAGCTCACCAGACAATCGCAGGGCCAACACACCTACGCACACACAACCGTTCACACTCACATACACACCCAGGGGCAATTTGGAACAGCCAGTTAGCCTAATGTGCAAGTCTTTGTACTGTGAGACGAAACTGGAGTACCCTGAGGAAACCCGGGCAAACACGGGGAGAACATGCAAACTCCTTACCATAGGACTCCACCGCGCCACCAGCACTAAACTCATAACCTTTTTTTTTTTCACAAAAATATTATTTCACTCAGTGTCGTATTACATTTGGTGCGTTCTGCCCCCCCCTCCAAGAGAACATTTTGGGGCATAGGACAATCCCAGAGTTTGACTACATTTTAATAATGCAAAGCACTAGGATTAGTATAAAAACACCCCAAAATTGGAATAAAAGGACTGCAGCGAAGATTAATTTGAGGTTGACCAATTTCCATAATGCAAAAGACTAGGTGAAGACTGGCACTGCTCGGCGCTGGAGACGACTACATACCAAATATTTGTTCTTTTAGCGGCGAGGTACATACGGTTTAATATACTCAACAGACTGCATTCCTGTATCAGGGGGTGTAATGGGGTATGAGTGTTACGCTACTGTAATCGTGTCAGAAAGATTTTTTTACTGTTCTCAGATTGCGAGCGCTGTATAATGTAAAGCCAGGACGTTTTTAACCAACATTTCATCTTGTAATTTTACTACAAGCTAGAAATAAAACAAGGAATTCCATCCAGGTGTATCACAGTTATTATATCAGCCTGAGGTGAATGATTCCAACCAGGGAAGGGCGTAAGCATGCGCATGCCCCCTACGTTTCATGCTATGCTGCCATCTTCATCTTTTATGAGCTGCAGCACATGCGCACTTGAGCGCAGCCTGACACACTCGGCGGTGATTCTCTATCCGCCCCTTTGCACAGATGAGCTTACAGAGATCTCTGTGAGTGACCGAGAGGTGAGCGTGTGCCATCTCTAAATCCCGTGACAGCTCGGCCAATTGGACTCCCGATCGCAGATGGCTGCGGCATCAACCTGGATTCAAACCTGCGATCTCCAGGTTGATAGTCACGCGCCTTATCGATTGCGCCACCCGGGAGTCCAAAAAGTGCTTTTTTACCTTGAAAAATGTCGAGACCAAATTATACGTAGCTTTCATCGTATTTTTTGGACATTCTGTAGTCACTGCAAGCCTTAAGTTTTTATTCGCTGTTTAGATTCAAGTGCTACTCCGAATTTTACGGGGTGGGTGATTAAGCCATTATTAAATTGTAGAGCATTCAGATCGAGGTGGGGTTTATCTGTTGGTACGCAATCATAGATCTGATTAATTCTCCATATCATACAGAATTCTATATTAGGGTCCTATTATAATCTAATTTGGGTCGTGGGGAGGCTGGCGCCCATCTCAGCCGACTCTGGGCGAGGGCAGAGTACACCCTGGACAGCTCGCCAGGCCATCGCAGGGCGCTTTATTATTCATTGGAAACATTTTCAAGTTGTTCGACTTCTCTGATGTCAGTAATGAATAAGACCAAGAATTATTGTCTGGCGTTTCACCAATCAGATATGAGAAAATAGTTGAATGAATAATAATAATAATAATAATAAGGGTGGCACGGTGGCGTTATTGCTTATGTACGATTGCTTAGCAAGCCCGCCTCTCAGCAAGAAGGACCTGGGTTCGAGTCCTGGGCTTGCATGTTCCTGGGTGAGGTTTGCATGTTCTCCTCATGCTGGTGTTGGTTTTTTAAAGACATGCACATTGGGATAACTGGCTGTTTTAGTTTGCCCCTAGGTGTGAGTGTGAGAATGAACGGTTGTGTGCGAATGGTGGTGTACCCCACCTTCCTCCAGTGTCGGTTGAGATAGTCTCCAGTCTCCCCATGACTCTAATAGTAGCGTTTTGGCATGTAAATGAGTGAGCTAGTAATATTAATGATATCCATTTCTGTTTACTATATGGGAACAGGCTGATCTGATTGGTCCACTGTACTGGGATTGAAATCATTATTCCGAGTACCGAGTACTTTCGAATCATAATGACGGACACTCACAGTTTGTCATGGTCCCCTGGAGCAGGTGATGTGGTCATTGTTATGCTTTAAAATGGAAAAATAACCCAAAAAAAATCTCGTTTTAGTATTTTTGTGTGTGTGTGTGTGTGTGTGTGTGTGTGTGTTTCTGTGTAGTATATAATAATAACACTTTTGTTTTAAAAACAGTCACTGTTAGCTACATAGCATTTAGCTCAGCTTGAAGCGCAGAGCTCACCCGACCTGTCTCTGTCATGGATAAAAATATGTAGATGTGACGTAGAAATCTTGTTTTAGTTTCTTTTCCTTTATGTTTCCTGGATGTTCGGTTTCAGGGACGACTCAGCAAAATTCACTTCACCCTCAGTGCATAATGGTTAATCATCCCAAGATAGCAAACCAATCAGATTGCGCTGTTCTCCTGTAGTATCCACCAACAGTAATGAAGTCCATTGTAGTGGCAGACGACTACAACAGACAGGTCTCTTAAGTCCTGAGTATTAAATAAAATAGCCAGTAAGCCTTGTTGATTGGAGATATTGATTGATCAATCCCCTTTAATCTCATCCTGATATGAGTGGTGAAGGATACAGACCTCAAAGCTTTCTGTTCTCGGACAATGTAGGAGTTATACTGTGATACCTGTAACACTGTGAAAGCCTTTATTCTAAAGTGTTTTGGTGAACCGATGAAATATTTACGTATGTTAAATAGAATAATAAATGATCAACTCCGCCTCATAGCAAGGGGGTCCTGGGTTTGAATCCTGGGCTGGGGCGTTTCTGTGTGGGGTATGTATGTTCTTTCTGTGCTTGCGAGGGTTTCCTCTGGGTGCTCCGGTTGCCTTCCCCAGTCCAGAGACGTGCACGTTATGCCCCTAGGTGTGAGTGTGTGCGTTGGCCTTCGAATGGTCCGCCCAGATGTTCGCCCAGAGTCGGCTGAGATGGGCACCAGGCGACCCTGGATTAGGTGGGGTGATGAGTGATGAGTGATGGTTACTGGAGTACAGTACCTGTGATGATAGGTACTGTTTTAAAGATGCTATAATGCTAATTATTATAATAATTACCAATATACATGCCATGTATTCGGTCCAGACATGATTGACAGTTACGGTCACGTCCAGCTGGTGTACATCTTGTGGATATTACCTTTATCCGTTTGGATAAATCCCTTTGGGTGCGTGTAGGACCCCGTGTGCGTACCTGCAGGAGGTCTGGTGCGAACCCTCTGGCCGTCTGCAATGTCACCCTTTCAGGTGCAGCTTCTCTTGCTGTCCCACATGACTCTGGATGCAAATAGGGCTTCATGCAAAGCAGAGTCGCAGTGAGCTTTGACTGGTTTTTCATGGTTTGGAAATCAGTCCGGAAGTCTGTGTGCCTCACTTCGACATCCAGCTGAAGCGTACACGCCAAATTTCCCATTACATGATCTCGTTACTGAAAACGAACAGGAGCAATTGGCATTCATGAGTACAAGATCAGAACGATGAACAAAATGCCTCTTTTATGTTTTGGATAATTGTTTTGTGTTTTTTTTTTTCCTTCAGATGTTCCAAGTGATGTGATGAGCAACTAGCAATGTGCACGCCATACTGTATATTATTCTGAATCAAAGGTGCTTGTGATGTTTTTAACGTTAACGTAATGCCTGTTTTTTAATCGCTGTTTCCTTTTTCAATCAGGAGTCTGGCAGCGGGGAGGATGATCGCAGATCCCACCCCAGAAGGTACCAAAAAATCTCTCATGTTCTTTTTCTAGTCCACCCCCCACCCCCCACCACCACACCTCCCACCGCCCAAATTCACCCAATAACACAAACAGGACCATCAGGAGCAGAACCTTCACCTGTCTATGTGGACCAGATGGAGTGGGTATTTTAGGGTTGTCATGATTCAGGCTTCTCAGCAAGACACGAAGTTAATTCAGCCATTTATTCATTTTCTGAGCCACTTAATCCTAAATAGGGTCTCGGTGAGGCTGGCACCCATCTCAGCCGACTCTGGGCGAAGGCAGGGTACACCCTGAACAGCTCCCAAGACTATTGCAGGGCCAACACACGTACAATCATTCACACTCACTCTCACACCGAGGGGCAATTTGGAACCGCCAAGTGGCCTACTGTGCATGTTTTTGGTCTGTGGGAGGAAACCGGAGTGCCCGGAGGAAACCCACGCAAGCACGTGTTGAACATGCAAACCCCACACAGAAACGCCCGAGCCCGGGAATCGAACCCGGGACCTTCTTGCTGTGAGGGGGACGTGCTAACCACGTTTTATATACATAAAAAAAGAAATGAAAATTAATTATCTTATGAAATCAGTTCTTGAGTCTATACTTTTTACATGAACAGAAACCTGGTTAGATGCTGTTGTCAGGTCGTCTAGGTGTGTTCTTGTGCCAGTAGATTTCAGACGTCGTTGGCGAACTGCAGAGGCGCCCAGAGCAAGCCTGTTTGTTTATGACGTCGCCTCGCAGTGCATTATATTCAGTGTATTATGCTCGAGCATCTGTATTGTGTTGTGTTGACATCACACTTCATTGCTCCCCTTCCGTATCAGCTTCTACTGAGCAATCAAGTCTAACCAGTCTCTGCCTTTACTCAAGTTTCCTCACACCAGCGTTAATCGAGAATTTCCTGCACTGTATAATATGTAGGTCAGTGTTTTAGTGCCTGCTCAGTGCAGTGCAGTTCTCGTGCTTCGTGATTTCGTCCCACGAACAATGTGTGCGTAATCAGTACTGGTGCATACCTGACAGGAACAGACAGCAACAAATCGTTGATACTGAATTTGGAAGATTTGGAAATTAAAACGGAACGAGTAGAAAATTTCTCACTCAATAAATCACTCATTTGCCAAAACAGCTTATTCCTGCGAGGGTCGTGGGGAGGCTAGACGCTAGGCTAGAAAGCAAAGTACATCCTGAACATCTCGCCAGACCATCACAGGGCCAGAACACATACACTATCATTCACTCTCACGCCTAGGGGCGATTCGTTTGGAGTTTAATAAATACCCTAGTCAACAGCCTGTGTGCTGTCGGGTTCTTTTTGTCTGTGAACATAATTTTATAGTGCAGTACACCGTATATATCAGTATAAACACTGTTATTGTGAAAGTATCTGAAAATATCGTGATATCATTTTCAGGTCGTATCGCCAAGCACATAGTAAACTGGAGTAGTGTTGGCTCTGAGGTTAAAGGGGACCTGTGGTGAATTTGTATTACTAGCTCTTTAAAACGATCACGTGTGCCATCAGTGGTTCCGTCAGGCAACGTCAGTCCTTGCCCCTTATCAAGTGCGCGCTGGTGCTGCCACACTACTACTACTACTAGGCATACGCAGTGACATTTTGCCTTTGTTATTGGCTGCTCCAGCCCTGGTACTGACGAGAACTCGGTTGTTTTGTCCTATTCGCCCAAGTTTAAGATAAAACATTATCTGAACTGTGTCGCCAGGAACATGGCGGCGTGCAAAGCATCCGGCTACACAAACAACAAGCGCAGAAATCGTGGAAAGCAGTTCTTTTTCTTTCTAAAATGTCCCTCGCTAAACAGATCTGCTTGTTTTTTTGCGTTGGATGACCCGACCCAACGAGTTCACGTCACGTCCAGAAAAAATGGTTGTTCCGCATTGGTTTGGTTCAACCCCTGCTAGTAATCCATGGGATATAATTGCCCAGTTTAGTGCTTTTTATGGTCATTTATGTTAAAATAACTCCATTTACGCACTAATTATGCTGTAAGGATGACCAGTACCAGTGGGCTATGGGTTACTGATCAGAAGGTTAGGGGTTCAAGTCCCACAACAACCAAGCTTACACGGTTTTGCCATTCAGCAAGGCCATTAACCCTCAACTTTTGAGTTTATAAAGATGATAAAGTCCCTCTGGATGAGGGCGTCTGTCAAACGTCATAAATATTGATAAAGATAAATGATCAGTGCTTTAAAAGCGTTTATAGTGGAACTGAATTAAGATCAATCAGCACAGACCTATTAATAAAGCCATTCAGTGTACAGGTTGCTGTTTTGAGAGGCTAGCGTGCTGTTGAGAAACACACGCTATCATAAAAGCATCCATGCTAGCTTGTAAATGAGAAACAAGCCTAAAATAGACCTCCCACCCCTGGCCCGATGGATTTCGAAAAAGCGTCCTTGGTTCAGTGACCTCCCCATCAGATATCTGAATGTTTTCTTGCTGCTTTTGATTGAATATTATCACGTCAAAGGATTTCTTTCCTGTCTGTACTGGTCCTTCAACACACCAGCCAGTTCTTCATCCAGGGAAGTTTTTCGAAACCATTTCTGCATGTCTGAGACTCGACTTACTGAGAAATGTGATTTCGAGAAGATGTTATCTGCATCTGGACATCATTACTCCAACTGTTGGATGATATTAAAGCGAAACGTTTTAATAGAACAGCACCCGTAACCTTGGCTCACGATGTCTTCCTCCCTTTTTCCATAAAGTACACTCGTAATATGAAGCCTGCGTCACACAAACACAGGGTTTCTTTTTCGTACATTTTTTGCATGCATGAGGTAAAGGATTTCCTGAGAGGTCGCCATGTCACGATTACCAGCATTTTTTTTTTCTTTCTGCTTCTCCACGCAGATGACATGTTCAGTCATGTAAATACATCCCAGTGCAAATTTACATGGGAAATTCCCGCACTTACGCACTTATTTGACTTTCACGTCTTCAAGACGTATTTTGCTCACGTAAACGGACTTTAAATATGTATATAGAAGCGTCGGCTGTGACGTCATTTGTGCAGTGTCACACTGGGAACCCCGCACTTCCTCTTTATGAGCTAACCACTGAGCCGCCATGCTGCCCAGGTCATTCATGTTGTGATATGTATAACTATTCCTGAGGTCCATCACTCGTATCCTACACTATATGGGCTGCAAGTATGTAGACACTTGACCATCACACGCACGTATGGTTCTTCCTCTATGAAAAGTTGGAGATGGTCGGTTATGAAGAACGTCTTTGTATGATGTAGTATTACAGTTTCATTTTGCCGGAACAAAGAGGCCACGCCCCACAATCTTGTGGAACGCTTTGCCAGAACAGTGGAGCTCATGATAAGAGTAAAGGAGGGAATGAGTCTGGAATGGGATGATCAAAAGCACATACGATTGTGATGATCAGGCGTCCACATACTTTTGGTAATATACGTGTAGTGTATCCAGGAAGGCTCTATTATCGGTACAGGTGTTGAGAAATAAAGCCTACTAGTCAGTGTTCTACGTGTGTTGTTCAGAAGCGTGGTAATGGTCAAGGTGTGTGTGTGTGTGTGTGTGTGTGTGTGTGTGTGTATATCAATTAGGAGTCCGTGGCTCTTTTTCAGACAGCTGGTTTAGTTATTTTTGTGCGCTTTGACAGTTCAGTTCACTGACACAGCACTGTCCTGTAAGATGCAGCCAGAACGATTTCAGACGCCTTGGATTTCACTCTGGGTTTTGGATTTCGTCAGTCCAGTCAGAATGGGAGCGTGTGCAAGGGCAGTTATGCTCCATGAGGGGGTTCCGGCCTGTCATCTTGTAAGCTTGGTCTGCGTGCTAAGTGAAATTCCAGATCTCATGACGGCCCCCACGCCGACCTCGTGAAGACAATGGAGCATAGGAAGGTCATGATTGCGTGGGTCTCTGTAACTGCATTGTCAATGTCATGGATTACACCTTCATCAGGATACGCGTTCTCTGCACTTTCCTGGTTCTTTCGGTCCCCTTCGGAAGTGGGGAGTCGTTGCTCAGAATTTAGGTGGTTTCCCCCATGTTTGAGCTGCAAAGTCAGGACCTCTCTCATCTGGGACATGGCGAATTATTAGGACATGTCGAGTAGATGGCTTTACATGTACGTATATATTAGGAGGAATGGCTTCGTTTGTGGAGGTAGGAGCAAGCATATCAAACTCAAATGGTAACGTCAGCCCCTAAACAGTAACTTTAGCCCCCTACGGGGCAGACGTAGCCTAATGGTTAGAGAAGCGGATCTGGGACCGAAGGGAAAGATGTGTGTCGGTGGGGGGAGTGAGCTGCACCTTCCCTTCCTCCACCTTTATGGCTGAAGTGCCCCTGAGCAAGGCACCGAACCCCCAGCTGCTCTCTGGGCGCCTCAGTGTGTGTGGTAGCCCACTGCTCCGAGTGCGTGTGTGCTCACTTTGGATGGGTTAAGTTCAGACGCAATAATTTCCCTTGCAGGATTAATACAGTATAGCAAAATAGAAAATCAAAAAATAAACAGGCCAGCAGCAGGCATGAAATTCATCACTCTCTCACTTATTTTCTGAACCGATTAATCCTACATGAGGAGGCTGGCGCCTATCTCAGCCGACATTAGGCGAAGGCGGGGTAAATCCTGGACAGCTCTCCAGTCCATTGCAGGGCCAACACACACACAGCCACTCACACCAAGGGGCAATTTGGAGCAGCCAGTTAGCCTAATGTGCACGTCTTTGGACTGTGGGAGGAAACCGGAGCACCCAGAGGAAACCCACACAAGCACGGGTAGAACATGCAAACTCACCAAGCCCGGGACTTGAACCCAGGACCTTCTTGCTGTGAGGCCGTATGTGATAAAACTGCTACGCACAATGTGTACAAGCCATTCATTTTTTAAAGACATCCATTACAACCAGCCCATCGTTGATGAGAGAGTTTAAGACAGAACAGCTGAACAGGTTTAAGCCGACAGGAAGTCAAATAATCACTCTTTACAACCGTGGCGAAAACAAAAAAGCATACCAGAACACACAACCCATGAAATGGCTGCGCTGCAACAGCAGATCTCATCAGCTTATGATGGGATGATCAGATAATTGCAGGAATGAACAGGTGCACAGGTGCACAGGTGTACAGGTGTTCCTGTTAAAGTGTGCAGTGAGTGTGTATAAATATCACATTACAAATATTACAGAGGACACAAAAGTGGATGGAAATGTACACTAGAGGTTATAAAAGAGAGATGAATCACTCACTGACTCACTCGCCGAACCACTTAGTCCTACCGCGTGGGCAGGGTCTCAGCTGACTGTAAGCGAAGGCGGGGTACACGCTGATCAGCTCGCTCGACCATCGCAGGGCAACACCCACACAACCGTTCACATTCACACTCACACCTCGGGGCAATTTGGAACAGCCAGTTAACCTGACACGCATGTCTTTGGACTGTGAGAGGAAACCGGAGTACCCGGAGGAAACCCACGCAAGCACCGGGAGAACATTCAAACCCCACACAGAAACATTCAAGCTCGGGAATCGAACCCAAGACCCCCTTGCTGTGAGGTGGACATTCTAACCACTGCACCACCGTGCTGCTGAGATGGAAGCAATTAATTTTTTTTTCTTTTTGCTATTTATCTCTTACGGTATCATGTAAATTTGACCTTTTGATTACCATGCCCTCATGTTTGGGATAAGGAACTCTTCCCCTGTTATAAACCCTATTAGTTGAAATGGATTGAAATAATGTTGAAGAGGTGTATAAACCTTTGAGCACTATAATAACACCATTAGTGTCGCGCAATGTTTTTTAATTAATGACTGGGTAATTAAGCTCAGGAGCGATGGTTTGTTTTCTGACGTCAGCATTGACACCATGCCTCATCCTCCCGAGCGCGCACAGCTCGGCCCCTCCCTCCCGTCACCTCTCAGCCATAACAACATGAAAACAAAACATCTTACACAAGCGCACAAGGAAGTCAGCACTATTTTACTTCACTATACGTCTGAGTTGTGGTCGCAGGATGTCTGTGGAGTGTTATAGAGCGATGTAGGGGAGCAGTTTCTCCGGAATAAGCCACGATGGTGCGGAGCGATGCGTTCCCACCGAGCACGGTCAACTATCTGTAAGTGTGCAGGGGAAGAAATCTTAGCTGTGATTTTTTTTTCTTTTTATAAAACATGTTTAAGATTTGGCTTTTTATTTGATTCTGTTCTGTATTGAGACTTTGTGACTTTGAGGTTATCAAGTGACTTAAGGCTTAAAAACTCTCCATGTGCTGTTGGCTGGAAACAAATGCTCGTTGTGTTGCTCACAAAAGGCTCTTTATTTAGTGTGTCATGTCTTCCTTGAACATTTTGGTAAAGTTTTAATGCAAGAAACTACAAGTGAATGAAATAAATAATAGGCGGTCGTGTAACCATCAGTGAATGTCAGAGTAATATCGATATCATCAGTGGTTAGCACGTCTGCGTCACAGCAAGAAGGTCCTGGGTTCGAGTCCCGGGCTTGGGCGTTTCTTTGTGGAACTTGCATGTTTTCGTCGTGCTTGCATGGGTTTCCTCCGGGTGCTCTGGTTTCCTCCCACAGTCCAACAACATGCACGTCAGGCTAGCTGGCTGTTCCAAATTAGCAGTTTTCACCCTGGAAGTGACATCAATGCGTTGGGCGGGATTGACGTCTCTTGTGGAGAGAGAGTGAGACGTCGCATTCTAGTGATTCTGAGGACGAGAACGCTGCCAGAGATGAGCGTGACGGTAAATCCAAAATGGCTTATGACGCTGACATTTCGCCAACTCGGCTTTCCTGTCGTTAGTCGGATTTCTGCGCTTTTTGTTTGTGCAGCTCTGCACTGGCCGATAATGTGTTATGCTACACGTCAGTGACATAGCCCAGCCAATCCAACGAGTTCTTGTCAATACCAGGCTGAAACAGCCAATCAGAAAGGCAACATGTCACCGTCATTTCTAGACCCTTGCAGTTTAGCATGCCGTTAGTAATCCAGGGGATAAAATTACCCAGTTTAGTGCTTTTTAGGGTCATTTGTGCATCTGTATCGATTAAAGGTATTACATACGCACAAATTATACTAAAATGATGGCCAGTACCGGTACTCTTTCACGTAACACATAAGTAAGCAGCAAAAAAAACCGTGAAGAACCCAAGGCTTAAACGCAGGCGAAATAAAGGAACGCAAATGGCAGTGAGCGCCCCCTGGTGCCCCGGAGTATGTATACTTCCAACCATGCTGTCTTATATCAATCGATGAGGATCTTTATGGCATATTATTATATATCATGGTAAATATCGTTATCAAAAAGATGTAATAAAATATCGCAATATCATTTTTGGTTCATATCGCCCATCGTAAGTCCTAATCGTAAGTGATCATATAGGAAGTAGTTCTGAGAAACGATTTATACTCTAATGACCTCACATGTGTATCTCACCTGTATACGTCCACACAGTAAATGAAGGGAAAAGGGGATTTTCTCACAGGACAGTGATGTCTCATGAGCATGTAGCCCTGGGTTCACTTAAAGAATAAACAAAACAAGGAGGTAGTTGCTATATTGGGATTCCCCTTACACTAGGTGAGTCATTCATGTGTCTGTTGTTCACTTATTAAACATTCAGCAGCAAGGAAGTAATACAGGGTGTATGTCGTTATTTTACGACTGCTTGGATACTTCAGTCTCTTGGTTTTATTGCTTCTGTCTGTGTGTTATCGGTTGATGGGAAATGTTTTGTTTTTAAGGCAGGGTTTCTTTTAAACCCTCTGTATTTTACACTCTCTCTCTCTCTCACACACACACACACACACACGCACACACATACACACACTCTCACACACAAATACTCTCTCTTACACACACTTTCTCTCAAGCACACACTTCTGCTCTCTCTCTCAAAAAAAAACTCGTGTTCTCTCTCTCTCTCTCTCTCACACACACACACACACACTTGTAAGGAGCTTACATTGACATAATTAATAATTGAGCTAATTAATATTATGCTGGGCAGCACAATGGCTTGGTGGTTAGCATATCCATCTCACAGCAAGAATGTCCTGGGTTCAAGTCCCGGGGCTCGGCGAGGGTGTTTCTGTGTGGAGTTTGCATGTTCCCCCTTTGCTTGCATGGGCTTCCTCACATTACACGGGTTTCCTTTTACAGTCCAAAGACATTTGGCAAATTGGCTCTTCCAAATCGACCCTAGGTGTGAGTGTGAATGTGAATGGTTGTGTGCATGTTGGCCCTGCGATGGTCTGGAGAGCTGTTCAGGGTGTACCCCACCTTCGCCCAGTGTCAGCTGAGATAGGCTCCAGCCTCCCCACGACCCAGAAGGAGTAAGCCGTTCGGCAAATGAGTGATATTATGCTAAATCTCACTGCTGTCTTAGGGTCTATTCTTTCTGTTATTAATTTTATTTTTAAAGGTGCAGATGAAGATTCTTTCTTTCTTGTAGTGACCTACATGCACACCCCAACCACACACTCATGCACATGCACACACACACGCACACACATACACACTGAGAGAGAGAGAGAGAGAGAGAGAGAGAGAGAGAGTTCGAAGTCCAATTTTGTAGATTTTCTGAGAAAACCAGGGTGTGTCTTGTACAAAGGTGTGAATCCACTACTGCTTATGTTTATGTAATACTGCAGTGGGTGCTGAGTTTAATGTGGCAACTCGTATCAGCGTCTCCACCCTTTTCCTGTACACTGTTTACATCTCAACTCCCTGTTTCCTTTGCTAATGTGAATCAAACTCACTTTATTCACATCAGCAAAGAGATTGTTGTCCAGTTCTAATAGAAAACATATCGGCTCGTGGCTAACACACTTTGTTTTGGTGATATATCCGAAAATGGCACAATATACATAAAGCTATGTTTAATAAATTTACATTTACATTTATGGCTGACGCCTTTATCCAGAGCGACTTATATTTATCACTGTTATACAACTGACCAATTGAGGGATAACAACAGTGGCATCTTGGTGGTACTGGGACTTGAAGGGGCTCAACCTTGTGGTTAGGAAGCCAGACTCTGGGTGAAGGCAGGGTACAACCTGAACAGCTCACCAGTCCCTTGCAGGCCCAATACACATACAACCATTTACTCACAGTACTCATACCTAGGGGCAGTTTGGAACATCCACTTAGCCTAATGTGCATGCCTTTGGACTGTGGGAGGAAACCAGAGTACCCGGAGGAAACCCATGCAAGCACGAGAAAAATGTGTACCAAAATGCTCTTGCCGAGCCTGGGACTCAAACCAGGACTTCTTGCTGTGGGGCGAATGTGCTAACTACTGCTTTTCATGTACTTACATGTAGCAGGAGCCTGCAGTAGGGAAAATAAATTAAGACTCTGCATCTTGATTCTGTCCTTGTCCTGCAGTGTTGCTTTATTAAAGCGTCTGGGCCCCGTAGCAGTCTTTACAGATTTTAGAAAATCTTATACAACTCACCAAAGGTGTCTAAAACCTGTCTTAGTTGCCTTTACACAAGTCTTCGTACCCAGTGACCAATCACTGATCCCATTGTTCCCACAAATCAATCATCAATCACCACTGTTTCCATTGACCAATCACTGAATACAACTGATTCCCAGTGTCCCAGTGACCAATCACAATCACTGATCATGACTGTTGATCCCACTTATGCAGTTCTATAACTGATCACCAGGGTTTCCCAACAACCAACCACTGGTCATAATTTTCCCTAACAGCCAACCACTGACTGCCATTACTCCCAGTAACCAGTCACTGAGCTCTGTTGGCCCCAACAACCAATCACTGATTGTTTGTTTGATTTTTAACACACTATAACTGCAATTTTAGTATTGTGACAGACAAATACTTTCCCTAAGAAAAGTACAGTCGTTTTATTATTTTCTATTGTAATGAAACTGTATTCTGTTTGGAAGAAAGCCTTCCTTTTTGGTGTGCCATGTCTTGATATGCAAATAACCATGATAAGGAACACGCTCTTCTGTCTGGAGACTTCTAAAGGCTTTGAGCATGCAAAACTGGTCGCTTCCTGCCTACACTATGTGCCGCAGGGTGGTGTTTAATCATATGCGCCAGCCAGCGTATGCTTGTCACTTATCTGCTCTTTCCACATGACCAACCGGTACTTTCTGCCAATGTGTTAGGTTTGTTATGTAGAGCCCCGCTTGTTCTTTAAGAATAAGAAATTTGTTAACAAGAAGAGATAAGACTGCGAAGATGGGTGAGATGCACAGGATTGCTTGGATAAAGAAAAGCTCTCCAGAAGCTGTTCCAGAGCTGTTTATTTTTTCCCCTCCAATTTTAGTCATATCCAATTCCCATCACCTTCCTATCACATACGACTGCCACCAACCAGGGAGGGGCGTAAGCATTCACTTGCCCCCTCCGTAACATGTAATGCTGCCATCCACATCTTTTACGAACTGCTGTGCGTTCAGGGATGGCCTAACACACTTGGAGGGAAGGTGCTACTATGTTTAATCTCCTCGCTGAAGAAGACGGTGAAAACAATCTCGGCAAAACCGTTATGCAGTAGATGTCATAAACCCATCTACTGTGAAACAGCCCAAAGTAGAAACATCGCAACCTGGAGTTAAACTCAGCAAGTTCACTTTGATACTGAAATAATCTTGCGGTGGCCGACAAATTTCTTGAGCTGAGCCCAAATATGAATGTCGGCAACGAGACTGGTAGTGCGGCGTAATCGAAGAGTCATGTGGTGTCTGGGATGCTCCACTGGGAGCCACAGAATCAGGAGCAGCCCACGAAAGGGACACGCGCACACACACACACACACACACACTAACACACACACACACTCACACACACTCTACTTTACTCTTTGTAAGCACGGTTCACCAGTTTCTTTTCACTTCCTCTTGTTTGTTCTGCCTGTAAGTATGATAACAGTGGATTTCAGGAAGAACTCTCGCTCGCTGTGTCTCGTTGCGATCACAGCTGTTGTAGTGTTGAGGAAACAGAGCCACACTGGAACAGTGTGTTCTTATGTATAAGCAGGCTGCACAGAGGGTTTATCGTCTGAGGTAACGTCCCAAAAAAAAGCAACAACAACAACCCAGGGTTCTGCTTTCTCTCTCTGGAGAGTGGTCAGGGGCAGTGAAACAGCAGGGTCAGGACATACATCACAACATATCAGTCATAGTGCTGTTTTCTTTATCATTAATGAAACTGTTGTTACCGCTGCCAAGGAGGTTATTTTTTTTAGGCATTTGTTTTTTGGTTTGTTTGCAACTTTATGCAGAATTTGTGAACAGATTTTCATTCATTCATTCATTTGCCCCACAGCTTAATCCTACTAAGGTTGCAGGGAGGCTGGAGCCTATCTCAGCCAACTCTAGGCTAAGGCAGGGTACACCCCGGACAGCTCACCAGTCCATTGCAGGCCCAACCCACTTACACTCTCACCCAGGGTCAATTTGGAACAGCCAATTAGCTGAAAAAGCATGTCTTTGTACTGTGGAAGGAAACGGAGTACCCAGAGGAAACCCATGCAAGCACGGGAAGAACATGCAAACTCCACACAGAAACACTCGAGCACAGGAACCGAACCCAGCACTTTCTTGCCTTGAGGTGGACGTGGTAATCACTAACCCACCATGCCACCTATGAATGGATTTTGATGAAATTTTTGAGAGGGGTGGGGTACAGTCTGAGAATTGTTGTCCGTTGCAGGATTGGGGCAACTTTAACATTTGATTCTATAAGTAAAGACTACAGTGTTTTCTTCCTCTCAGCTTCATAGGGTCATATCTTTAGTAGGGGTGGACAGTATCCCCGCCCCTAGTAGGATTAAGCGGTTTGGCAAGTGAGTAAATGAGTGAAAAGGAGAAAAACATGTTTTACTATTTGATTTTGAAAATGAATTACATTTTAAGGTCAACTCAGCAAACGATATCATGATATCTTATAAAATCATATTGTTATGTAATTTATCATGATATTGATTTTATATCGTCATATCGCCAAACCCTCGCATTCAGGACTGGACTTTTACTGGGTTAGATGTTACATTTATCACCAAAATCTAATAGAGACAGAATGATGAAGAAGTAAATTGGTGTAATAGATTGATTTGATCCTGAGCTCAGTGTGTGTGTGTGTGTGTGTGTGTGTGTGTGGGTGTGTGTGTCCCATCAACTGTGTATTCTGTCCTTGGACACAATGTTCCGAGCATAGGCCCAATCAGCATAAAGCGGTTTGTAAAGCCGAATGAATGAATGAATGATGCATTGTTTTCTGTCTCTAATTTTCCCCTCAGCATTAGCGAGAGCTTTTTAACAGTGAAAGGCGCCGCGCTCTTCCTCCCCAGAGGAAACGGCTCCTCGCCGTCGTCCATCTGCTCGTCGCGGATCACAGGACAGCGGAATAAACATGCAGGTATCCGAAATCAAATTTGCATAAAATCATAACATCCTAGGTGATAAATCACATGACAAAAGGGAAATTGTACCGCTTGGGAATGTGTATCATGGCTGAATCTTTTGTCCATTAATTCTTATTCCATAATTTTTGTTTGTTTTTTTTTGTTCATGTTTAGGGGATCTCCAGCAGCACCTGCAGACCATGTTCACTCGGCTCCGGCCAGAGGACAACATCCGTCTGGTGAATGACGCAAAAACACGTTTTAGCAGCAGCTCAAATTACCATTTAATAGCGGTATCATAATGCAGCTCAGTAATCCTCCGATCAGTATGAATGCTTATATTGACATAGTGGTGTCTGGCAGGCGGTGCGGTTGGAGAGCGTGCGCCCTCAGTGCACACGCTACATGGTTATAGTGACCACAAATGGACGGCAGGACACCGAGGAGAGTGTAGTGCTGGGTATGGACTTCAGCTCCTCCGACAGGTGAATGTGTGTTACTGCATTAATTTGGCATTGACAATCGGAAGTGACAGTTAGTGATGCGAATCCAAATTATAGAGGTTATACCTGAATGCTGATGTGTGTGTGTGTGTCTGTGTGTGTGTAGTTCCTGTTCAATAGGCCTGGTGCTTCCTCTATGGAGTGACACAAGGATCCATTTGGATGGAGACGGGTAAGTGAGCTCTTGAAATCATCTTAATGCTATTGCTGATTATTGCCTCCACCCAAAACGTTCTGGTGGAGGTATCGTAATCGCTGGCGTTTCCATCCGTCCATCTGTCTGTTTGTGAACAAAATCCTGACCACACCCATGCACGAAGTTCCACCAAACTTGGTGGGGATGCTACCCTGCCTGAGTCCTAAAGATGATTTGAATGGAAGGTCAAGGTCAGAGCAAGGTCACAAATATTTGGAGAAAAAGCACTTATAACTTCAAAGCGATTGCCGTTACTGTGAAGCACTAACATACATGGACTTTCAAATAAGACAGTTACCTTTGACCTTGAGTGACCTTCAAAACCCCATCAAACCCCAGCCATCTCGTAAATCCTTCAAACAAGAGTTTTGCTAATTTGGTCACATCCATGTAATGTAGAACATGTCGAACACATGGGTAATTAAAACCAGAACTCGTTAATGGCTTATTTGCTTATATTCTCTGTCTCTTTCTCTCTCTCTCTCTCTCTCTCTCTCTCTCTCTGTTTCTTCTCACAGGGGGTTCAGTGTGTCCACAGATAACAGGATCCATGTTTTCAAGCCCGTCTCTGTCCAGGCCATGTGGTAGGTCTCGGTTGAAGTGAAGAAACATATTGATTTTATCAACAGCTCTCATTTACTGAATTCTCCCTACTCCCCCTTTCAGGTCCTCTCTGCAATCTCTGCACAAAGCATGTGAGGTAGCACGCTGCCATAACTACTTCCCAGGTAGCCTCTTCCTGACATGGGTCAGCTACTACCAGAGCCACATGTCCTCAGATCAGGCCCACATCAATGAGTGGAATGCCATGCAGGATGTGCAGTCGCACCGCGCTGACTCCCCTGTTCTCTTCTCTGATGTGTATGTACACTTGCTATAAGTAATCTCCTCTTTTATTATTTATAGCAAGCACTCATTTAAAGATCCCTTACAATCTTTTTACAAGCGAATAGTTTTGACAGATCAGTGAAGTGCTACCTGGTACTTTGTGAAGGATATTTATAGAGTATCTAAAGCATAATGAGCTAGTTCCATCCATTCAGAAATAAAAAGGAGGAAGGTTAAGGGTGAGGGAAAAGAACAGGAGGCAGAATAAATCCATGTACATGGACACTATTACTCTAAAATCCTCATGAAATGGCTTCGTAGCTGCGATTTGATACCACAACTGTATCCAAATACCTTCCCAAGTTCCCAAGATCTCCCACACCACCTCACTGCTACGCTCTCTCCACTGGCTTCCTGTAGCTGCTCGCATTAGATTTGAAACACTAATGCTAGCCTACAAAGCCAAAAATAGACCTGCACCCTCCTACCTCAGAGCACTTTTCACACTTTGCACTGCACTGCGTTCTCTCCAATCCTCTAGCACTGCTAGACTTGTCCCTCCTTCTGTCAAAGGACAAGGAAAACATACATCTAAACTTTTCTCTGTTCTGGCACCGAAAAGATGTCCGGACAGCTGAGTCAGTGGGTGTCTTCAAACAATGGCTGAAAACACTTTTTCAGAAGTACTTGGATTAGCACAATGTTACACAAACACAACCTCTACCCACTAGTTTTGACTAATGGTATACTTAGCCTGTGTCCTATTGAACCAGTATAAGAATATATTCACTGGTAGTGACTTTAAAGCACTTCTGTAAGTCGCTCTGGATAAGGGCGGCTGGCAAATGCTATAAATGTGAATGCGAATGTAAATACAATTACGCATTCTTCCACACTGTTTGCAAAAAAATGTACGTAGGACTTCAGAATACTCAGTATGCATTTAATAGTAGTCAAGTTACCTGTATGACATAATGAATCCGTTGTGGTAAACCACCACACTGCACTTACAACAATTCAGCTGGAGCCTCTCCAATGGAAGTCAAATTTAATGAAATCGAACTGAAGTATCATCTTCTAGTATGAGCGTGAGCCGAAATTAACAATTTTTGTGACCTTGATTTACTCTTGTTAACTACTCATCTCACTCACTCGTGATACATTGACAGTATGTAATTACACATTAATAACCACTGACCTAACTATACCTACTGTAGACATACTGTATATACCGTAATAACCGTTGATCTAAAACTCAGGTTAAAAGGCACAGCAGCACTCATGGTGATAACAGTATAAATGAGTGTATAGTTTATACACTCTGACTGTAAACTGAGTGCGTGAGTACTGTTTAACTATGCATTCAAGTGTGAGACTGCGGTTACATGAGCATCAGAAAGGAAGTCTTTAACGTCTGGTAGCGCTGCAGTTGGACTTTCTTCACAACAAGGGCAGAGAGCACCGAGATCAGACAGTTCCCACTTTGCAGCCACACACATGTGCTCAATTCCACTTCCTGTTTGTGGGCATGCTATCTCAGCCAGGCTGCCATGTTGCACACTTTGTTCAGCGTTTATGGTGTTTGTATAAATGATGCATGTGGAAATGATGTCTTGTGTTAGGCCAACGGAGCGAGAGAGAACCGAGAGGCTGATCAAGACACGTCTGCGAGAGATCATGATGCAGAAAGACCTGGAGAATGTCACCTCTAAGGAGGTGTGTGTGTGTGTGTGTGTGTTCTAGCACATTTTCTCATCCACACAGTACTTCATTAAAACGGTGTACCATGTGCCCAGCATTGTAGGAGATAAACCAGTAGCTTTTATTTACAGAGCGTGCTCAGTGAAATGATTTTGTTCTTTCTTGCTCTTATAAATCAGTCGGTAAAAATATTAAAACATACAACTCTAGGGATGCTTCTCATAACGCATAAACCGCATCCTCGTTTCCCTCACTTGCGTCTAATCCCTGCATCTCGGTCCCTCCCACCGAGGAAACATGGAGAGACACGAGGAAACGATGTGAGGAGCATGGAACCTGGCAATTCTATGATAACCTACAATGTTTTTTAAAAATAGTTTTTTATGTGTGTGTGTGTGTTTCTATTATACCATCATTTCTTTTTTTCTTTCTTTTTTTTTTATTTAACATATATAAAGTATATATTATACTCCATAACTGAGTGGTTAGTATGTCTCACAGCAAGAACGTCTTGAGTTCGAGTCTCAGGCTCGGCTTGGGCGTTTCTGTGTGGAGTTTGCATGTTTTTCCCACGCTTGTGTACGTTTCCTTCGGGTACTCCGGTTTCCTCCCACAGTCCAAAGACATGCAAATAAAGCAAACTGCCTGTTCCAAATTGCCCCTAGGTGTGGATGTGAATGTGAATGGCTGTGTGTCTTGGCCCTGTGATAGTTTGGTTAACTATTCCGGGTGTCCCCAGCCTTCGCCTAATGTCGGCTGAGGTAGGCTCCAGCCTCCCCATGACCCTAATAGGATTAAGCGATTTGGCAAATGAGTGAGTGAGTGAGTGAGAACGACATAACTGGTTCCACATGTCCTTTTATAAAGCATGGTATAATAAAAATATAGTGTTGTTATAGTTCCAAAATGAATAAATAATTGGCACCATTAATGACTTGCATCGTTCTAGCATCATTTTTTTCAGATAAAAGATGTTCACTTCACACACCGCGTTGTGAAATTGTACCTTGACAGCGACCGATGTCATCTCTGTCCCACTAGATCCGCACGGAGCTGGAGATGCAGATGGGGTGTAACCTGCGAGAGTTTAAAGAGTACATCGATAATGAGATGATTGTTATCCTGGGTCAGATGGACAGCCCCACTGAGATCTTTGAGCATGTGTACCTGGTAATTCATTCATCACTTTCAGATTTCATACCTTCCATGTTCAGGAATCTGTAGTTTAATCTCTCGTTCGGTCAGTAGTGTACCATCACTGAACTATCTGTCTGGGTCTTTTCAAAGGGTTCAGAATGGAACGCGTCTAATCTGGAAGAGTTACAGAACAGCGGGTAAAACACGTGCGCTAGACGCAGCTTTAACATCCGACCCCCTCAGCTACAATCATTAAGACAAATGCAGGTCTGCAAGCTAATTTTTTTCTCCATGCTCAGGGTTCAGTACATCCTCAATGTCACACGGGAGATTGATAACTTCTTCCCCGGTCTGTTCGAGTACCACAACATCCGCGTGTATGATGAAGAAGCGACGGATTTGCTGGCGTACTGGAACGACACGTATAAATTCATCTCCAGGGCCAAGTAAGTCCACCAGCTGCTTCTCACGGCGTGTATCTGACACAGGAAGTAAAGAAGCCTCCAGGGTATTTTCTATCCTGATTAGCCATCTTGATTTGATGTTGCTTGCTGGGATCGGGGGTTTTAATCTTTCTCTCGCTATCACACCTGTTGCAGTCATTTATCTCGAACACACACGCACACACTAAATTCTCTCCGCAGGAAAGCAGGAGCCAAGTGTCTGGTGCACTGTAAGATGGGTGTGAGCCGCTCGGCCTCCACAGTGATCGCCTACGCCATGAAGGAGTACGGCTGGGACCTGGAGCAAGCCTTCGACTATGTCAAAGAGCGCCGTGCCGTGACCAAGCCTAACCCCTCTTTTATGAGGCAGCTAGAGGAGTACCAGGGCATCCTGTTGGCCAGGTATGTGCTTTATTTACATACATACAAAACATAAACATGGCTTAGGAACGGCCCGTACTACTAGAATCAAATATATTTACATGAACTTTAAAGGACATGGTGTTCATTGATCATTGGTTCACCTTCACGTGTACTTGACTGGCATGTATTATATCTTAGAGCTGTATACAGAAAGTGTGTGTGTGTTTTAAACGAATGTGCTGTGATTTCTTTGTTCTGCCGTGTTTGTCTTTGCCAGCAGCTGTTAGGTTACATTGCACATTCGCACATTTATCTGAAGAGAGTGTGGTTGCATGTGAAGGGCATGGGGTTGTGTATGGTTTTTTGTTACAGATGAAAATGATGAGAGGGTAAAAAGAAATCACATTTGGCTGCTCAAACCACATGGAAATGTTGCTGGAAACCGGCTGGAAGAAGTAATTTCCTGTTATTTTCATGATCAGATTGCAGAAAATCGAACGGCATTTGTCTCTGATAAGAGTCAGGGTTTCAAAAAAAATAGAAAGAGCTAAGAGCTTGCGCAGAACCCTTATAAGCTACATTTTGACCGTGACTCAGTGCAGGCCACAAGCACGGGGTAGGAGAAGCTGGAGTGGGGTGTACCGTGCATGGTGGTTGAATTAATCTCTATAAAGGTGAAATCCAGACATGCAGTTTAATTGTGTATGTTTGACTGAAATTTTCCTTTTTTTCCCATCCATCCATCTTCTTCCCTCAATAGCAGGCAGAGGCACAACAAGCTGTGGCGTTCCCATTCGGACAGCAACCTGTCTGAGCACCACGAGCCATTGGTTAAGACTCCTGGGGCGCAGTCGCTGGGCCGCTCCAACCCCCGAAACCAGAGCGGCAGCCAGGTGTCTCCGACACTGCAAGAACTGCTCCAGACTCTCAGCCCTTCCGCGGCAGTGCAAAAGGTCCGCGAGCAAGGGGCAGCTTTTGCGAATGGGCTCGGAAACTCTGAAGAAAGCCTAACCGCTGAGGAATTATCCCTCCTCCCTAAACCCCGAGCAGCAACAGTAGTGCCTGGTGCCCGTCCCAGTTCGGCACCCATAAACCTGGCAGAAACGGTCCTGGTGAGCCGGCCTCATCCACCCCCTGCTCTTCATGATCCTGCCTCATCGCCTACGCTTCACCCAAATGCAGAGGCCAAAGCACTCACGAGCCACGAGCAGCCTGTGGTGTGCTCTCCAAACAAAACAGGGTGTGTTAGGAGTAGAACTCCCGAGCCAAGCAGACAAGCCCCGAACATCTCCCCCTCCACTGCAGGGCAGCATACACAGGTGCCTGAGCTCAGGCAAAAATTCAGCCAGCAAGTGCCTGACGCAGGCGTAGACTGCGCAGGACTAGGTCACGCCAAGAACGATAACCACCACCAACACCCCAGTGCCACAGTACAGGAAGCGGGCCTTTCTGCCTCACCTCCGTCAGCTCAGAGCTCCGACCGCATCGATTTCTTCAGTGCCAGAGAGAAATTCCTCAACCTCTCTCAGGAGGCGCAAAGCCGTGGGAGTTCCGAGCAACCGACGCTTCGAGATAAAAGCCCAAACCAGGAATCGAAGCTCATGTTTCCTGAGAACTCAGTTAAAGGGGAGGAGGAACAGAAAAAGGTAGTGTGTGTGTGTGTGCAAAATTCATGTTGTCCTTCTCCATGTTTTGATCAAATTAAGGCTTGTGCGATATCGATTTTTCTTTAAATTATTAGAACAAACTTCTGAAAGTTATACAGCGGCGTTTGGAGCCAAGTTTCTGTCGGACCTAGTAAGTGGTTAGATCAGGAAGAAATAGATATATAAACAGCAAGAGGGTCCTGGGTTCAAGACCTGGGCTCTGCTCGGGCGTTTCTACATAATGTTCTCGCCGTGCTTGCATGGTTCTTCTCCTGGAAGTCTGGTGTCCACTCACAGTCCAAAGACATGCACATTAGCCTAACTGGCTTTTCCAAATTGCCCCTAGGTGTGTGTGTGTGTGTGTGCGTGTGTGAATAGGTGTGCGTATTGGCCCCGTGATGGACTGGCGAGTTGTTCAGGGGGGACTCCGCCTTCGCCCTAGGTGTGAGTGCGAGTGTGAATGGTTGTGTGTGTATGTTGGACCTGTGATGGTCCGGTGAGCTGTTCAGGGTGTATTCCGCCTTTACCCTGTGTTGGCTGAGATAGGCTCCAGCCTCTCCGCAACCCTAGTTTTTCTTAGTAGGAAAACTGAGTGAGTGAGTGTATTTTTAGACTTCAAAAGAAGGAAATTTAATATTAAAAAATCTGAATACGTTTAATATTCTGGCAGTTCATGATTGTTGATATACTATGATATCGCACAAGCCTTTCAAAAATAATGTTGTTTTTTTCTTTCTTCCTTTCTATGAATTATGCTTAAACCACTGTTATAATTTTTGATTACAGCAACGGAGTAGTGTTGCTGAGAGTAAGTCCGACACTTCTATTAAACTCACGTGTACCGCCCTCCCATACCCCACCGTAACCGTGCTTTGAGTTTGAACTCGTGTCATGTGGCTGCCACCCTGTGGTGAAAAGGAATGCTGCATGGGGTTCCCCATTTCCATTATGGTGTTGGTGGTCCGTATGCTGTCCGTCATCCTTTGGTCTTCTTTACTTAAGGCTTGTTTCCACCAAGGCTGCAGAACCTTTTGAGAAATTCAGTGGTCCTGGAACGAGAACACAGGGGTCGCGACCTTTCACATTAACATTACATTTAAGTCAAGTATACAGCCAACCCAACATTTCAGCACATGGCAGGTGTTTTGACTGATTGATTGTTGCTTCATTCTACAGATACTACACTTACTGGCCACTTTATTAGGAACACCTGCTGGTTTGTACCTGAAATCCAAATCCTTTGGAGCGGTGTAAGAGCATAAGAGATGTAGATACAGCTCAAAGCACTACAGTCAATGTTCACATTACAAATGGCTTATTCTTACCTAATTAGATGCGATTTCATGCTTCCAGCCTTTCCTGCATTGTCATTCCTGGGTTCGAGCCTCAGGTTTGGTCAGGGCATTTCTGTGTGGAGTCTATATGTTCTTCCCGTGCTTGCGTGGGTTTAATCCAGGTATTCCGGTTTCGTCCTACAGTGCAGAGACATGCACAGTAGGCTAACTGGCTGTTTCAAATTGCCCCTAGTTGTGAGCGTGAGTGGTTGTATGTGTGTTGGCCTTGAGATGGTCTGCCGAGCTGTTCAGGGTGTACCCCGACTTTGCCCAGAGTCGGCTGAGATAGGCTCCAGCCTCCCTGTGACCCTAATTAAGGATAAAGAGATTGAAATAAAATTAAATTTCTTGTGATGGCCTGTGGGTGAAATGGTAAACACCGTCACCTTACAGCAAGAGTATTCTGGCTGTGAAGCTTGCAGTTGACTGTGGCCCTTCTGTGTGGGGTTTACGCGTTCTCCCGTGCTTTCCTGGGTTTCCTCCTTGTGCTTCGGTTTCCTCTGAGACATGAACGATAGATCAAATGGCTAAAACAAATCACGCACAGGTGTGAATGTGAGTGTGTGGTTGTTTATATCTGGGTTAGCTCTGTAATTGATTGACAATCTGTTCAGGGTGTAACCCCGCCTCTCACCCAGAGTCAGCTGGGATTGGCTCCAGCTTGATGGACGGCTCTCACGCCATTTCTGAGGACGCCAAAAAGCAACCTCGGACCCAAGCACAGCAAACTCAGGTTCAGGTGTATGAAATGGACTTCTTTCCCTCGCATCTGAGTGTTAAAGTGTTAATGTGACTCTGTGCTGCCCTTTTCTTTATATGTCACGCTTTATCTGTATCTGAGGGTAAACTGGGGCATGTTGCATGTATGTGACCTGGAAATAAGAGCCTAGTGGCTGGGAATTTGCATCCACGCAGCTGGAGTTGATTCATGAACTCAATTTTGAGACTCATGAATCAGATTAGTCAATCACTGTGCTCAGATTCTGCATTCATGGGTCATTGTGTTGCTGATTGGCTGCATGGTGTTATAATCCAGCTTGAGTAATTGCTTGTTATCGGCTAATTTAAAAATCTATTTACTAGAGCGATATCATTCTGCGAAGCTCAAATTTAGTCAAAAAGGTTACAGGAAGTACTTCCAGGAACCAGTTTCAATTCTTGAGTTCCTGAAAAGGGTTCCTGAGGTGGAAATTCGCCTGTAGTAATACCGTTTCATTCCTTAGCCTTAACGATCTCTTTTATTTCTCTCTTTCTTGCTTTCTTTTCAGGAGAACTGCATTGTTTTGGTTTATAACACAGTCTCAGAACTGGAGGTCACGATGCCAAGTGTAACTCCTCCCCCTCCTCCTGCCAGCCAACCCAATTCAAGTAGCTTAAAGGAGGAGGAGGAGTTAGTCAAAAAGTCACCAGAAGTGGAGAAGATTGAGCTCGTAGAAGCGCTCCAAGGTGATTGGTCAAGGGGTGGTTCAGTGCGACGAGCCACCAAGCAGCTAGAGCAGAAGATGAAACAAGACGTTTCATCGGCAGTACTACTACCGAGTGCTCTCGGCTGTCCTTCACAGCGTTCTGTTGTTAGCACCAGCAGCAGAGACAGAACTGAGGACACTTCATCTCATTTAGACCTCTTTCTTGATTCGAGCAGTATGCCAGCCAACCACCATCAGCCTGAGGACACGGCAGAGATAAAAGTACAGAAGGAAGAACCTTTACCTGTAGAGGAAGGGATGGGAAAAGGGTGCAAAATAAGACTCAGGGAAGAAGAAGAAGAAGAAGAAGAACGAGAAGAAAAGCGTGGACACACTGGATTTCTCGAGACGCACACAAGCCTGTCACACTTGAAGCCAAGCCATTCCGCTCCATCCAGGTCTTCTTCAGACGCAGTTTTTAAGCTAGAGGGCGTCACAGAGAGAGAGACAAGCACTGACTGCCTGTCCCAGGACCATCTGAAGGAGATGGTGGAGACTCTGAGACAGCTCGGCGCCTTCCTGTCACAGGTGAGCAGCAGTTCAGACAACAGACTCAGCCACCCATGGGCTGGAAAAGAACAGAAAAGAGGGTGGACTGTTCAGGAACGAGCCAAAGAAGTAAAGGCAAGAATGCGTCAAGCTGGTCTGACCCCACCTTCGCTGATCAAAAGGTCAGCCTCACTGGCTAAGCTAGGCTCCCTCGACTTGTCGGCTAACGATCTGAGCGAGCTGGAGCTGAGTCCTGCGTCATCGTCGCTATCCTCATCACCAGCCCCGCGCACTGCAAAGCCACGCCCTCACTCTTTTACCGATGATACCTCAAAAAAGAAGCGGGTTCTCCCCAGACGGACACCCTCCCTCCCTGCCTCTTACACGTCTCGCCTCCCTTCTGCTGGATCCCACTTGGATAAAAGGTTGGAAAAACGCCAGACTGGAGAAGTACAGCACAAGGTCCCTATACCACTGCCAGTCTCCGCATCGTCCAATGAGTGCTGGAGGCAAGGAAAGGTCCCAGATCCGGCGTACACTCCGATGTCTGCGCCTGCCTTAATATCTGTGGCGACTCGGCAGCAGTATGAAAGGACTCATCCCTTGTGGAGACTTAAAAAACGGACCTCAAACTCCTACTATAACACCATGTGACCCAGCCGGTGCTGCGTTCATGTTTTTTTTTTTTTCACACATACCTCAGTGGGCCTTACAAAACCAGAAATGAAACTAAACTGCCGGGTGACTTTGTAGCCTATCATTACATGATACCCAATAAGGAGCACAAAGTTAGAGATTAGAGAAGTTACTGGTCCCTGTGATGGGGCTGAAGGGGCTGGTTTTAATCCCGGACCCATCAGTAACGAATAGCAGTTCTGTTAAAAAGAGTTTGACGACTGATCCTCACTTTGCACAATATCTATTACATGGTTTATTACAGACAAGTGATAAATGCAGAGTTTCCTCTTAGCCTGCAGTATCATACTGTGGAGTTCTGTGTGTGTGTGTGCGTGTGTGTGTGTGTGAGAGAGAGAGAGAGAGAGAGAGAGAGAGTCGAAGAGACCTGGATGAATTCATGTTAAAATACTTTCAGATATGTATGAAATGTAACAAAGTGCAAAGTTGTTCGGGAAGCCTGCTCAGTGTGCACGTTAAGCTCAATTAAGAACGGGATAAACGTCGTGTGGTACGTAGATTGTAGATCTCTGGGGCTTTAGTGGATGTATGTATGTATAGATTCATTTTCCATGGAAGTGTACGACTGTATGTAAATGTGAGTGCGTACTTTTCTTTCCACATTCGATTCTCAAGTGCAGTTTCTCCTTTCTGTTGTTTTTTTTTTTTTTAAGTAATATATAAACAAATGCGAGGGAGTTTTTAATATGCACTTTATCTTTTTTATTATGTTTTACATTTTTTAATCTGTGGTTTGTAATCCGGACGCATGCTGGCTGAGTGTGTATTTAGGGTCGCCTGTATGATGCAATGTGCAATTTAGTCTTTTATTATAATCCCCCCAACCCCCCCGGTCCTTGTAAAACTGGATTTTCTTTTTACTCTGCTTAAACTGTGACAATTAAAGAACGGTTAAGGAAAAACAAAAATGTGTCTGTCACATAAGATTTCTACTTGTATGGTTCAAAATACTTTCATTCCAGATTTTGTTTCCTTTTCTTTCTTTTAGTTTTGTATTTTTTAGTGTGGGAGCCCATTTCCACCTCTAGAGAAAAAAAATATCAGGGTTTAAGCCATAATTGTGATTTACCGATTCATAATTGTGACTTAGCATCTCATAATGCTAAGTCGTAATTATGAGATTCTAAGTCGTAATTATGAATTAAGTCATAATTATGAGTGGTAAGTCGTAAGTATGAAGTAGCAAGTCGTAATTATGAGATGCTGAGTCATAGTTATGAATGAATGAGTCATAATTATGAGGTGCTAAGACTATTTTTTCTTTCTCTAGTGGTGGAAATGGGCTCCCATATCAAATAGATTAGATTTGGCAAATTGCATCACCATATTTGTTCTTCTGTATTTACAGTACATGAGCTAATATCCTAGTACAAGAGGAGCCAATCACAACGTGCAATTGCATACCTTCCAGTCTGTAGGGATAAAATAATTGCTTATTATTATAATTGCTCATTGTTATCTTTACACTTTTATGGTGGCCAGGTAAAGAAAAAATACATCTGAAAATATTATAGTTTATTTTTAGTAGTCATGAATTAGGCCACACACTCTGGGAGCCCATGCAGTAACCTGAAGACTAATTTATATATAATTATAACTCTGGAAACAGGACTATTCAAGGACTGCCTGACAGCAACATAAATATAAACGATACCCAATAAATAAATTAATAACTAAATAAATAAAACAAAACCAGGCATAAACTGCAAACCAAGCTCAAAACCTCAACTTTACATCCTTTCCAAACCCTACACGTGACATCATCTAAATATAGATTCATTTTGTATTTGCAAAGTAACATTCAAGAGGTTTTAACAAGGCAGTAGGGTGAGTTCCCTGAGTCCACAAAGGGAAAGAAACTCTATATTCAACTCTATAATCCCTTGTTGGTGATTTGCTGTAATTAAAGCTTCACCTTTAACAGCTTTAGAACCTTTCATCCAGAAATGTGTACAATGTTCCTACTGAAGCTTGTTCTCTGAATGGTGATTCTGGCTTTCACTGTTGCTCCCTGTATGAAAAAAAAGACCTATTGGTAGCCATGAGGGTCATTTTATTGCTGTTAGTTTTGATCAGTGAAGTGACGTCACGCAGGCTGCATGTGACCCCTCGCCATTGCGGGAGATGGAGGCGCGTCGAAAATAGCCCGGGTGTAGAACCGTGTCACCCCCCCCCCCCCCCACCTCTCTC
>JAQMYF010000026.1:3592844-3628627 GCA_030014195.1 Neosilurus mollespiculum
TTATTATTATCCCCATCCTCATCATAATTATTATTATCATCATTATTATAATATTATTATTATCATATTATTATTATTATCATCATCATTATTATTATTATTATTATTATCCCCATCCTCATCATAATTATTATTATCCTCATTATTATTATATTATTATTATTATCCTCATCATTATTATTTTGAATATTATTTTTATAAATATCTTTATTTTATGTATTTATTATGAAACTGCCAGCTCACGACATGTGCTTAGAGACTGCGCCAGTGCACGCGCCGGGCTTCGTGCTTCATTCTGTGCTCGCGCACTTCATGACGGGCTGTCGCGCTTGAGCGCGCTGTGCACGCGCACGGTATACAGAACTGGGTTTTCAGGGTAAGAATATTTCTGGCACATGGCCAGATGTGTGTGTGTGTGTGTGTGTTGGGGAGGGGTATTATTGTGTGGCTCTTCCTTAGCGGGTCTGTTTTGTCTTGACTCTATGTGAGAAGTGTGTGTGTGTGTGTGTGTGTGTGTGTGTGTGTCGGGGTGGGGGTTGTTGGGGTGTAAGAGGCACTTCAGTATTACTATATTAGGAAAGTGACCCTGTCATTTGCTCCAGCCGTGGATTCACTTTCCAGACTCGATTCCGGCTGAAGTGAGTCGAGCCGCGCGCGTGGGATTTGATTCACTTTCACTACTTTATAAAATAAATGATGAACTGTGAACATGATCGAGTCTCAGCATCGGATCATCTTACATTTATGGGATTTTTGCAGGCGCCCTTATCCAGAGTAAATCACATTTGTACAACTGAGCAGTGGAGGGTTAAGGGCCTCGCTCAAGGGCCCAACAGTGGCAGCTTGGTGGTAATGGGACTCGAACCCTCAACCTTCTAATCAGAAACCCAGCGCTTCATATATATATATATATATACAGAGACAGGACATAGACACGTAAATAGACACCCAAAATTTCAGAATGAATATCTGCTGGTGGAAGAAGAGGCTTGGCGACTTGCTGCTCAGCCTTAATCGCCCAATTGAGGACGAAGCGTGTAACAGTTTCTGAGCTGGTTTGGACGTCTTCTGTACAGTCTGCGGTCTTGAAACGGGGATTTTTCTCCACTGCTCTTTTCACGGAGCGAAGGCATCTTTATGATGGACCGGGTCGACCGGGTCATGGATACGCGATGGTCTTACGTTCACTGTTGAACTTTGTACCGTTGACAGAGGAATATTCAAATTGTGGTCTATTTGTCGCTGGCTGATGCCGCCCTATGACTGACCCACAATTCCACCTCTCTGAAAATCTGACAACTTACTGACTCAGATTTAATGAACACTTGTCAGACTGCTGTATAAAGGTGCACAAAGTAGTGCTAAAGTTATGCAAGCATGCCTCGCACTCCAGAAGCTCAAGAATTGTCGGATTTTCAGAGAGGTCGGATTGTGGGACAGTCAGAGGGTGGCATCAGCCGGCGACAAATAGCTTCATTAAAGTTTGAGAATCGATTCGGCCGATTAAAAGAGAGAACTGGCAGTTTGTTAGTTAAATTTTGTCGCTAAAATGGCCAGGGGAGTGACTTTGCAGTTTAGGGATTCTTTTTTGTGGCAGTAGGAATCCTGAAAAACCGCTACAGATACAGTGACCTGAAAAGACCCAGGCAGAGTCTGATTAATGAGGTGTTCGTAAGTGTGTCACTGTTTTTAAGTGTGTCGGTATCCGAGTGACGTCCTCGCTGCTTCTCATTCCGACCAAACTGTGGCAGTAAACTGATTAGCGCTTAAATGAAACTAGTCCCTCCTCATAAACAGATCTGGTTTACTGTGTCACCGGTACCAACCTCTCAAAACATTACATAACTACAGCAAAATAAATGAAGGGTGAGTTTACCGTCACTCAGCAGACACATTTCGTTCATTACTGGTTCCATGTGAACCTCGGTGAGGGTGGGATCTTCTTAGTGACTGATAAGTGCGTGCCTGCTTTTGTTTTTTGTCATCTGTCTTGTGTCGCTTCCCAGAATAACCTCATGACGGGTTAACGCAGTTGTGTGACGGCTAGGCAACAGCAAAACACAAACACACGCTGCCATAATGCAAAGACGGACTGGAAACTTCAGAGCAAACTGGAGGCTTCGTGGAAGCTCTTGAATCAAAGCATTAGGAAGAAACCGCAAAGGAGTGAAACCTGAAGCGAAGTTTCACAGTTTTGTGAAAAAAGGTCTAGTTCCTGATCAATAATAGCACCAGTACCCTTAATCACCGGAAGTAGTTTTGACATCAGTTTCAGGCATGAATGAGATGTTTCTGCCCCAAAACTAAAAAATGTGTGTGGGGTGCCTGTATGTGTGTGTGTTGTGTGTTCTGCTGCTGCACTGATGCTATCTTTGCTATATCTGCTGCTATCTCAGCCAACACTAGGCGAAGGCAAGGTTCACCCCTTGCGCACAGCTATTTCTCCGGATTCTCGGAATCTGTCGATGATGTTATGTACTGTCGATGATGAGATATTTAAAGTCTTCACATTTTTACACTAACCTCATTCTGAAATTGTTCTTTGCAGATTGGTGAACCTCTGCCCAGATGCACTTTTTATACCCAGTCATGTTACTGACTTGTTGCCAGTTAACCAAATTAGTTGCAAAATATTCTTCCTGCGGTTTCTTTTCAGCACCGCTTACTTTTCCAGCTATTTTTTGCCTCGTCACAACTTTTTTGAGATGTTGCTGCCGTCAGTTTCAAAGTGAGCTAATATTTTCCATAAATAAGTAAAAATGTCTCAGTTTCCACATGACGATATGTTTCCTCTGTTCTACTGTAAAGAAAACATGGCTTTATGAGTTTCCCAAATCTTTATATTCTTCTTTTTATATACATTTTAGACATCCTGTCTGGAATTGGGTTGTATTTTAAATCTACTTAGCATTAAAAATTGCTAATTTAAGTGAACGGCGGCATGGTGGCATAGTCCCGGGTCCTGGGTTCATGTCCGGGGCTCAGAGACGACGTTTCGATGTGGAGTTTGCCACATGCTTGCATGGATTACCTCCGGGTAGTCTAGTTTCCTCCCACAATCCAAAGGCATGCACATTGTACTGACTGGATGTTCCAAATTGCCCCTAGGTAAGAGAATGAGTGAGTTTGGTGAGCCGCTCATGAGTGAGTCTGGTGAGCTGCTAAGGATTAAGATTAGGATTAAGCAGTTCTGCGAATGAGTAAATGATTGTTTTTCCTATCGGTATAACCATACTTTATGCCTTCAGTCAGGAATGCTCCACTTATTTGTGGATTTGACCTTGTCATCACTCTCGAATCCTCTTGACGCGTCCTTCAGTGGTCCAAACACATGATGACCAGAGGAAGCATGATCAGGGCTGTATGTATGAAGGATGCTGGAGGAACTGAAATCTCAATCTCTGAATGGTGTCAAGAGTTGCTATGGTTGTATGAGGTATGAGGATGTGCATTATCATGAAGAAGAATGCCTTTGGATAATCCTCTCTGGCGGTTCCATATCGCTGGCTTCAGCTCCTCCTCCAGCATTCCAACAGACCCAGGCGTCTCCATACCACTGTGGCATTCTTCTATAACTTTGACGAAGTTTCACACCCTCCGGCCACAAAAATCCGATGACTGCTCATTGCTTCAGGGAAGGGCGCAGCCATTTTGATTGTGGTGCGCATCCAATTACGCACGCCATGCCATCTACTGGGCAAAGTCAACACCTTGTCGAAGACAGAGGGTGTATTAAATGCCAGTGGGGGCATTTTGTTTCATGAAATAGTCTATTTGCTGTTACTTTTTGAAATACGTGCAGTAGCATGATCAGCGTTCTCTCTTCATGAACAGATCTTTGCTTGAACTTCCTTTTCATTGCCCATGCAGGGGCTGTTAAAATACCCTTACGGCGTATATGTTGTGGGAAACAATAATGGATGTTAATTTTATTTAAAACTCATACAGTTTTACCAGGGTGGCACGGTGGCGAAGTGGTTAGCACATCCGACTCACAGCAAGAAGGTCCTATGTTCGAGTCCCAAGCTCGAGAGTTTCAGAGTGGAGTTTGCATGCTCTCGCCATGCTTGCGTGGGTTTCCTCCGGTTACTCCGGGTTCCTCCCACAGTCCACAGACATACACACTAGGCTAATTAGATGTTTCAACTTTCCCCATAGATGTGAGTGGGAATGGTTGTGTGTCATGGTCTGGCGAGATGCTTGGAGTATTTGCTCAATGCCCAATGCCCTGCGACCCTAATGGTGGATTAAGAGGTTCGGCAAATGAGTGAGTGAGTGTATGGGTACGGTTTCCATATGGGTGTACCCTGCCTTTTTGCCCAGAGTCAGATAGGATCGGTGCCAGCTTCCCTGTGACCATTCACACTGTAAGTGGTACGGACAGATAATAAATCAATGAATAATTATATCTATTGAAAGCCTCTGTATGGTTGTTGGATACAACCATAGTTTCTCAGTAATGTCGTCAGATTCTAAGATGTGCTTTTGAACTTTACTGTTCACGTCCTGTACCAATACCTACGGTTGATGGCCCTGTTTATCTCTTATTTGATCATTCATATATAGCAGGGGTCTCAAACTCATTCCTCAAAGGGCCGCTGTGGCTGCAGGCTTTTGTTTCAACCAAGCAGCAGCACATAAAAACATATTTTTGAGCTTTTGGTGATCAGTACCTTGGTATTGTGCATTATTATGTCGGAAGTGTCTTCCAAGTGGTTTGGATATAACTATTAAGGGTTTTCACGAGGTTCAAATACCAATGTGTAGCAGGAAAACATTCGGCACACCATTACACTGTACTGTTCAATGCAAAGACAATGACCCTCTGGACTCATGTTGTTTCCACCAACTTGTAATCTTTTCATCAATCTGATGGTGAAGGAAACTGGACTTGTCCGTTGGTGCACAGTTGAGTCGCACTTTCTTATTCTACCTGAGCATCTTCATTCAGCAAAGCCATGTAATAAATTCAAAGAAATCATTTTTGGGGGGGGTTATGTAGTAATAATGGCTGGTAAAATGTGTCACGTCACCTTTAAACTTACCGTTTTTTGTTCAATTTCTCCTAGTGATGAGTCGCAGTATCGTGCGCCAGAGTAAGTTCCGGCATGTTTTTGGTCAAGCTGCGAAGGCGGAGCAGAGTTACGATGACATCCGGGTTTCCAAGGTGACGTGGGACAGCTCGTTCTGTGCAGTAAACCCGAAGTTCCTTGCAGTTATAGTGGAGTCCAGTGGAGGAGGAGCCTTTCTAGTTTTGCCTCTTTCAAAGGTAAGAAGAATAAGAAGTTGTAACAGATTCTCACCTGATTTTAAGCGTAATTCACAGTGACTGTGTAAATTTTAACTTGAGTACTATGACAGCAATAAATACTCGATAAAGGATTAGGGTGGCATGGTGGTGTAGTGGTTAGCAAGGCAAAAAGGTCCTGGGTTCAAGTCCCAGGCTCGGCAAAGGGTGTTTCCGTGTGGAGTTTCCATATTCGGTTTGTGCTTGTGTGGTTTTCCTCCAGGTACTCCAGTTTCCTCCGACAGTCCGAAGGAATGCACATTAGGCTAATTGGCTGTTGTAGTAGGATTAAGCGGCTTGGCGAATGAATGAATAAAGAATTATATTAAAGTACATAAACTGTTTATTAATAAATAGATTGAGCACTTTACAGTACTTTATACCAGTAATTTCAAAATCCGTCAGTGTCCTTGACACAAGTGATATTAAAATAACACGATGACATTAAACACTCGCTCATTTTCCACTCAACACTCAACCGCTTAATCCTACTAAGGTCACATGGAGGCTGGAGCCTATCTCCACTGACATTGCGTGAAGGTGGGGTACACCCTGAACAGCTCACTAGGGTCAACGCACGTACAACCATTCACACTCACACTCACACCTTGGGGCAATTTGGAACAGCCAGTCAGCCTAATTTGCATGTCTAGACTGGTGGAGTACTCAAGCGCGGGGAGAATATCCAAACTCCACACAGAAACGCTTTCGCTGAGCCCAGGACTCCAACTCAGAACCTTCTTGCTCTGAGGCGGACGTGCTAACTCTACACCACCCTGCCGCCCTCTCATTAAACGGATTATATTTATTTTTGGGAAATAAACTCCACGAACGCCTTGATCAAACAGAGTGAAGTGTTTCAGATATGTGGAGGGTTACAACTCAGCACAGAGTTCGGTGTCTCTGTTGTAATATCTCCGAGCCAAACTGTCAGCTAATGATAAATGATCTCACGAGCGGAAGAAAGGAGGGGGGGTGGGCTTGCCTTGAGACTGATTACTCACTGACCGACAGTTTTTTTGTGGATTTGCCCCTTCATGGCGAAATGACTTATCAGGAGCTTATTGTCTTTGATGCATGTTTTTGTTGTACACTATAAGGACGAAAGTTTGTGCACAACTGACCACCAATATGTGGCTCTTCCCCAAACTGAGCAACAAATCTGTGAGTTGGTCCTGTGATAGTCTGGTGAGATGTTCGGTGTCGGCTGAGATAGGCTCCAGCCTCCCTGCCATCCTTTAAGGATTAAGCGGTTCTGCAAATGAGTGAGGGAGTGAGCGAGTGAGTGAGGAGAGTGGGTAGGGCTGAGGCAAAATTAGGGGCAGAAAATCAAACAAACCCTGGCATGAGAAAACCTTGCAGAGGTCATGGAAAAAGATGCTCTGGCAAAGCATTCAGCATGCCAGGAGGGGGAAGTGAGTCTATGTACAAGCCCTGCCGAGCATGTGAGGGGTAGTGTTGATTTCTACGGAAGATTGTGTTGTCTTAACCCCATGGCCGCACTCTCTTTTCAGGAAGCAATGACAGAATCGGTTGTCAGCTGGAAGAATCTCATCCCGAGTTCCGATAACGTCCAATATTAGTGTACTGGTACTGAATGAAGGTTGATGAGCAACCTTAAGAGTAGTTGTCAAGGCGTAGCTGTGTGTTGAATTATTTTTGCCCCACACGTACCTCCCATATTTCAGTATGAAATCTGTAAAAGATCGCTGACTGCGAATCATTACGGGAACATCACTGATCCGCTGTACATCAGTAGAACAGTGTGCACTGTTAGAAAACTCTTCTACAATCCCTTATATGGAAGCATGCTATTTTGTGATCGCAGCCCTGTGTCCATATCGGACCATCAATAAGTAAGCTTGATGACTGGGTATTATTGGAATATAAATACAGTTCTCCTTGTTTTTGGGAATGCAGTATGCAGACTCATTACACCGTCACATGAGCATGTAGCAGCAGGACTTAACAGACACCCTATAAATACCCTGCCTGCTTTCTCACCCGGCCCAGTTCCAGAAAGGTCAGAATAAAAACTGCCTTTTCATCACCTCGTCACGAGGTTATAAATACACACCACGGGAGCAAGGAGCCAGCCCAGAAGCAGGAGCAGCCCAGGAAAGGAACTCACACACACACACACACACACACACACACAGGCAACCCTCTACTCTTTGTATGCATGGTCCACAAGTTTCTATTCACTTCCTATTCTAAGAAAACCCCCAGGCTGATCCCAGGACTCGAACCCAGGCAGATGTGCTAACCAATATGCTGCCCCAGTACAAGTTTTATGTTAAATCAAATTCACTGAATGCAATTTTCATGCACTGCGATGGCCTGGCGAGTTGTCCACGGTGTACTCTGTCGTCGCCCAGAGTCGGCTGAGATGGGCGCCAGCCTCCCTGCCACCCTAAATAGGATTAAGTGCTTCAGAAAATGAATGAAGCATGAATTTTCATGGATGTGTGCCAGCATGCAGTAGATTAAACATAATTCACTCACTCACTCATTCATTTACTGAACTGCTTAATCGGATTAGGGTTGTGGGGAACCTGAAGCCAATCCGAATCAACTCTGGGCAAAGGCGGGGTACACCCTGATCATCAGTTCATCACAGGGCCAACACAGATGCACATATCCTTTCACACTCACACCTAGGGGCAATTTGGAACAGCCAGTTAGCCTAATGTGCATGTCTTTGGATTGTGGGAGGAAACCGGAGTACCCTGAGGAACCCCATGCAAGCACTGGACGAACATCCAAACTCCACACCAAAGTGCCCTCGCCGAGCCTTCGGCAGGGATTAAAACCCAGGACCTTCTTGCAGTGTGATGTTTGTGCTAACCACTACGCCTCCCAGTTACAGTAAAGGGAAACTGACATTCTGTCCAATTGTATACTTCCACATTCAAGGCAACAGTTTGATGAAGAATTATTACATATGGGTGTGAGTGTGATCACATACTGTACTTCTGGCCATAAAATGTGTTTACTAGCTTAAAAAAGTGAACAGATACAGTTACAGTTCAATCCAGCTCGTATAAATCTGTAGCCCAGTTTGTTATTTATCAGACTGTCCATTTTGCTCTACTTTCTTCTTTGCTGTTTAACATTGCTGAGGATGTTGCTATGTGTTACAGGTGGGACGTGTGGATAAGAACTATCCCCTGGTGGTGGGACACTCTGGGCCTGTCCTGGACATTGACTGGTGTCCCCACAATGACAACATCCTGGCGAGCGGCTCTGAAGACACCACTGCCATGGTAGCTATATGTTTCTACAGTTGCTCACATATATATGTATATATATATGCATATATAACTCTGTGTCTGTCTCATGTAAACATACACACGTATTTATCAGATGCATTGTGCTTGGCCGAGATTATATGACGGTTAATACTTTATTTATTTATTTTTAATCCTGAACTTTTTGTACAAAACCCACACTCACCCACTCACTTGCAGAACCGCTTAATCCTCTAGGGTTGAGGGGAGGCTGGAGCCCATCTCAGCTGCCACTGGGTGAAGGCGGGGTACACCCTGAACAGCTCGCCATATCATTGCAGGGCCAACACATACAGAACCATTCACACTCACACCAAGGGGTAATTTGGAACAGCCAGTTAGCCTAATGCACGTCTTTTGGAGGAAACCCACACGAGCACCCGGAGGAAACCCACACGAGCACGGGGAGAACATGCAAACTTCACACAGAAACGCCCTTGCCAGAGCTGGGACTCGAACCCAAGACCTTCTTGCTGTGAGGCGAACTTGCTAACCACTACACCACCGTGCCGCCCTTGATTAAAACAGAATCGGCTGATATCAGATCCGTCATGTTGCAGTACATTACAAACATACATGACATGCGGATCTGGTGCAGAAATTCACCGCAGCTGTCTTAGTGAGGGTGTGGTCATACTGAAAGATATATACATCGTAAATATTAGCAATGTTGTTAACATTATAGAATAGATATACACTGTCAACTTACCAGTCAGTCCTCTCATAAGTAAAGAATAATGTACAGCAAGCTCCAAAAATTAGTTTAAAAATGTTATTCTCCTATAAAATAAGATGTGGCTACTGCTGATGGACAGAACTCCCTTAAAAGACCATCTGTAGCTCAAGCAGCGGGCTCTGGGTGTTCATTTCATTGACAGACTTGTATGAACTTTTCAAATTTCAACACCCGGGACTCAAACCCAGGCCCTTCTTGCTGTGAGGTGGATGTTCTAGCCACTACATCGCTGTACCACTCCTGTCCCTAATCATTCATTCCTTGTCTTATTAGAGCCGCAGGGAGGCTGGAGGCTACACTCACACCTAGGGGCAGTTTGGAGCAGCCAGTTAGCCAAATGTGCATATCTTTGGACTGTGGGAGGAAATTGGAGTACCGAGCACAGGGAAAACATGTATACACCCCCCTGTTGCCTCTGTGCTGCACTATTACCAAGAGTTCTCTCTTTTTTCCTGCAGGTATGGCAGATCCCAGACCACACTCCAACTCGGCCCATCAGCGAGCCCATCGTGGTGCTGGAGGGCCACTCCAAACGTGTGGGCATCGTCAGCTGGCACCCCACTGCCCGCAACATCCTTCTCACTGCAGGTGTGCGGTCTCCACTCGTATCAATCTCTATGCTCAATGCAAATCTTTCTCGTTTGTGTTTTGCTCTATGTTGTCATTATGTGTGTGTGTGTGTGTGTGTGTCACAGGCAGTGATAATCTGATCATAATATGGAATGTGGGCACCGGAGAGCCGTTGATCTCGATGGACGATCACCCCGACCTCATCTACAACGTCAGCTGGAACTATAATGGAAGCCTGTTTTGTACAACCTGCAAAGACCGCCGTCTTCGTGTTTGTGACCCCCGCAAGAGAGAGGTGGTGGCTGTGAGTATAGAGAAAAGGAAGTTTTTGGAACAAAAACAGAGTGTGATTGTTCATGTACTTCTCTGAAATCCGCCATTAGGAAGAGTCTGTATACTGTAGCATGACACATAGATCCTGCTTAATAAGAATTAGGCTTTATTAACACAGAAATGGGGGCCGAGATGGTTATTATTCCACCTCACCGCAAAGAGGTCTTGGGCTTGAGTTCCGGGCGCAACAAGGGCGTTTCTGTGGGGAGATGGCATGTTCTCCCCATGCTTGTGTGGGTTTCCTCCGGGTACTCAAGTTTCCTCAGGATGTTCCAAATTGTGTGTTGGCCATGTATGTGTTGGCCCTGCGATGAATTGGCAAGCTATACCTTGCCTACGCCCTGAGTTGGCTGTCATAGTCTCCAGCTTCCCAGCGATCCTAGAAGGATAAAGCGGTTTGGCAAATGAAAATGAAAAATGTACGTTATTTCTGTTGTGAAACACCACTGACCAAAATCATTCTAAGGAAATCTAATTGATACCAATCACCAGATTGGTCTCTTGGTTTCACAGACTAGTTATAAAAGTTTTCAGTTGGAAATGTCTCTGTGATATCTTGCAGGAAAGACTGGCACCACATGAAGGCATCAGGCCCATGAGAGCCATCTTCACCAAAGAGGGAAACATCTTCACTACAGGCTTTACCAGGATGAGCCAGAGGGAGCTCGGCCTCTGGGACCCGGTAGGAGAACACGTCCTTCTTCCATCTGCTTCAAAAATTCCGACCTCCACCAAGCCTAGTGAAGCTTTTTTTCTTATTTTCTTTCTTTTTTTTAACTGCAGACAAATTTTGAGGAACCCATTGCTCTTTTGGAGTTGGACACAAGTAATGGGGTCTTATTGCCATTTTATGATTCAGACACCAACCTGGTATATCTGTGTGGTAAGGTACGTGCAGCATTTGCACATCATTTTAATCCCAATGCTCAGTAGTGTATCCCGGGTCTAAATTTTCTCCTCCTTGTCGCTGGCTGCAGGGCGACAGCAGCATTCGCTATTTCGAGATCACAGAGGAGCCACCCTATGTACACTACCTCAGCACGTACAGTAGCAAAGAGCCACAGCGAGGCATGGGTTTCATGCCCAAGAGAGGTGTTGATGTTAGCAAGTGTGAGATTGCCAGGTGAGCTTGAACTGAGTATGTACATGTTGAGATGGATGGTGCTGTTGGGTCTTGTACGGATGGCAAAAGACACTGATTAGCATTGATCCCAATTTTATTCATCTCAAAAATTGATAAACTGTGAAAAGCTCAGGTGATCCACAGTTTCTGAAATACCTAACCCAGAACATTGCACCATGTTCCAGTCAGTCTCACTGAGATCATGTTTTTATGTGAACTCAAAGTGAAGTCTTTGATCTGAATTTGTTTACTGCGATGCTGCCACATGATTGGCTGGACAGCAATCTGTTGATGTCAGATACATTTGCTTATTCTGTATTTAGATTATACAAGCTTCATGAGAGGAGGTGTGAGCCTATCATGATGACAGTCCCTCGGAAGGTGCGTACATTTATGCAAACATGATTCACCAAATACAAGCATCATTAGTGTAGCCATGTAAATATGGAATTTGTTTAATGTCACATGCTGAATCCTAACGAGTCTTCTTTCTTCCTCTCCAGTCAGATCTGTTCCAGGATGACCTCTACCCGAACACAGCTGGTCCAGACCCTGCACTGGAGCCTGAAGAGTGGCTGGAGGGGCGAGACGAAGACCCCATTCTAGTCTCCCTGAAGGACGGCTACATTCCCCCAAAGAGCAGAGAGTTGAAGGTGGCCAAGAAGAATGTTCTGGACACCAGGCCTGCACCCCGCAGGAGCATGTCATCCGTTGATGGAAGCAGCTTGCCAGTGAGTACTCTGTTCATCTGTCAGTCTTCTCACGTTCCATTCTACACATTATCTCTTCATGCTGTTTCTCAAGGAACCTTCCTTCAGATCTTTGTTATCCTTCGTGCTTTCCACTTCTGGTTTACTGCCTTCTAAACCCCCCCCCCCCCCTCTTCTTCTCCCTCTTGCCCCAAACCCTTGTTCTTTCTCTCCTCCTTCTTTCTGCCACTGACTGTCACACCATACCTTGATTTCTCTTCTCTGCTGTTCTTCCTGTACTCTCCTTGCTAGCCTCAGTTGTTGGAAAAGCTTATAGAAGAGATTCAGACTCTGAAGGCTGCAGTTCTGTCTCAAGAAAAGCGAATCTGTGACCTAGAGAATAAGCTCTCCAAGTACACCAATGGCACTGTCTGAGTGATGCACAAGCACCCCTGTATACACTACCCAACCACCCTGCCCCTCTTCTACCAACGTCATATATGCACCTAACGTATTTCTCATTAGCACAGCATTCACCCAAGTGCATTCATGATGAAACAGCTTCTGTTAATGAAGCTTTAAGCAATAGTTAGATTTTAAAATGCCTTACATCTTTCCCAAATGTGGAATATACAGCAACGAGACAAATATTGCACATACGTACACTCTACCAGTGTCAACTTGAATTAAAATGATCTCCATTCACCAGCCTCTGTACCGTGAACAGCTGTACACTTTCGTAATTAGGTGTTTACCAAATCAGCCAATCGAATGGGCAGCAGAGCAGTGCATAAAATCATTCTTCATTTATTCATTCGCCGAAAGCCCTTTATGCTTACTAGGGTCTCAGCCGACTCTGGGCTCGCCGGTCCATCGCAGGCCAACACACACACAACCGTTCACACTTAGGGGCAATTTGGAACAGTCATTTTGCCAAAAGTGCATGGTTTTGGATTGTGGGAGGAAACTGGATTACTCAGAGGAAACCCACACAAGCATGGGGAGATAATGCAAACACCACACAGAAATGCCAGAGCCAAACTCAGGACCTCATTGCTGCAACCAATATGGTAACGTGCCACCCCTAAAATCATACACATTGGAAAAACACTACCTGTCCATTTAGTGAGCCTGTTTCCACTGGAGCCTTGGATTGCTGTTCATTTTTTACAGGAGTAGAACCCAGTATGATGATCTGTTGTTGTAGCCCATCTACTTCATGGGTTGAGGTGTCCTGAGGTGCTTTTCTGCTTACCACGGTTGTAGAGTGGGATTACAGTGGGTTACTCTTACTCCACTTCTGTGCGTGGAAGGAATCCCGAGATGTGCAGTCAGCAGTTTCTGAGATGCTCAGACTGTTACTAACAAGCATGCCGTAGTCACTGGAATGTTGACACGAACATTATCTTGACCTTTATCTGCATGAATTTGTGCATTGCACTGCTGCCACATGATTGGCTGGTTGAATAACAGCAGGAATGACGAGGTGTACAGGTATTCCCATTAAGGTGGCTGGTGAGTTTATATTTATGCAGGTTTTAATCAGGCAATAATCAAATTCAGCGTGACATTCTCTGTAGGAGCCACCGTATAACACACCACCACATGCTAGACTTCGCACGGATCTGATAAGACGTGGCATATTTAGCATATTTCAGTCGCGTCGCATACCCATTTGACCGGCAGTGTGCATTTAAATTTATCAACCAGGACCTGGCACACAGACTTGACATGTGACAAAAGACACTTCATGAAACTTCATGGGGAAAACTCTGGAAAGTTTGGCTTAGCTTCATTAAAAAAACAAAACAAAACAAAACAAAAAGATAAGATACAGCAAAATGCAACAGCTGCAATAAGGGAATGTTTTGCTGATTGGATGAAACACCAACAACATGTCAAAGCATTTAGTTGAACATGGTGTGAATCTGAAGTAATGCACAGAGTTCACTGTGTTGCGGTTTCCCAGAGACAGTAACACCTAGGATTAGGCTAATGCTAATAATAGCAACATGCCAAACTCCGGTACAAAACACACAAGCTGACGGTCCCCTTTTTTGGTGAAACAAATAATGTCTACAGATTATTTTAATAAACATATTACAGAGAGTCCAGAAAGTAACTCAATCAGAATCAACATTCAGTAAGAAATAGAAGGAGAAACGGGAGTCGCTAATATTGAAACGATACCCATTCATATTCGCTGCGTCATTGCTATTTTACATTAACACCTGGCCTACACCGTAATCAGAACAAAAATGACCAATACTGATTGGAATCAGTGGTTTCATTAAGTATCATATCATTGCCTTAAGATTTGAAACTGTATCATGTATCCTATGTCATAGTCTGAGGTTTACACCCCTATTAATTATCCAGCATCTACTCCGTGAGGTCCTCTCACTGTAGCTCCTACACTGATGTGGTGAAAACCTGGCCCTTCCATTTTCCCAGCACTCCCACTCCCACTTATCCATGCTTGACCAACATGAAAGATCTCATGTGGCTCTCAAAATGTAAATATTCTTTTAGAAAAAAAAAAAAAAAAAAAACTAGCAGGATATCAAACCAAAGAACATAAAAAAATGAGTTTTGTGTGTTCTATAAAGGATTTGTGAGAATGATGATATCAATAAAAACATCTTTTTATAAAATAAAATGTTCATCTGGTTATTCCTGCACAGACACACACACACACACACAGACTGTTCATGTAGTTTAGTATCATGATGTTCATTTGAAATATCACCCGGGTGCCCATGGCGTGGAGTGACTGCTCCCGCAATCAGTACTACATCTTTAGCAGGTTACTGAATAGTTGTGCTTGACCAACAACTATGAAATAAATCCTTTTTTCTTTTTTTTTTTTCATCAGACTCAAAGCTTATCCCAATTTCTGTAGCGTGAAGCGACTAGGAATTCAATGGTAACTGGTAACCAATTTACATGGTGGGTGAACAGAGACACACTTGGGGTTAAGACCGAATGAGGATTTGAACCCATGACCTCTCGATTATGAGCCCAGCACCCTAACCACTACACTACCGGAACAATAAGATAATTATAGTAGATAAGCATAAAATTGATGAGAGTAATGTGATGCCTTGAATGATTAGCCTTGACTACTAATCTCCATGGCATTGTTGCTCCAGTTGGTCCGGTCTAGGCTCAGCAACATTAATGTGCCAATAAAATGAAGTCAGTTGATGATCTGAATGTACTGAATGAGCAGATCATCACATCAATTGACTTTTCTTCCCTGATGGCACGGATATAAAATGGGGACTCAAATAATGAGCGAGTGTTTCAGGGAGCACGAGGAATCATTTTCACATATGTATCGGCACCCCGGAGTCCTGACCTTAACCCTATTGAAAGTTTTGGGTATGTGCCGGAGAAGACTTTATGGAGTGGTTCGATTTCCCCCTCATCGATTCAAGACGTCGGTGAGAAATGAACTCGACACCAGATGGAAATAAAGTGTTGTGAGGCTGCTTAAGTTTGTCAAAACAATGCCATGGGATTAGGTGCTATAATCAAAGATAAAAGAGGTCCATAAAGATTAGAGGGCAGGACTATTTTTAGTTAAGCAGTGTACTTAGAATACTGTAAGCAGTTAAGCAGTCTGCTTAGAATACTGTATGTAATAACTATACATCACTAGTGATACACTTAGTATATATATATATATATATATATATATATATATATATATATATAAAAATAGCAAACACTTAACAAGGGATTTTAAATGTCATCAAATAAAAAGGTTGTTAAATAACATCTATATGGGTTTATAGAGGGTCGGTAAAACTTGGTCAACAAGGATATGTGCAGGGTTGTCAAATATCGTCTTTATGGGGAAAAGAGAGTTAATAGAGGGAACTATCAGCTTTAAAAAGTCAGAAAAATTCTGACAAAGACATGACAACAATGTTGCTCACATTTCCAGACTTTCCAAAAAAAAAAAAAAATTACATGTACTCAAAAAATCAGTTTGGTGCACTTTTGTGGTGTTGGGTCACATTTTATTTGATCTGATTTTACATCAGCTTACAAGAGTTCACAGCACCTTTTGGTTATGTAAACAAATAGTCAAGGTACAAAGGCTGCACAGATGCAATACCCTTCAGGTCCTTGCCCTAGTCGAGCTCTGTAGGGGTTTGTACTGGTCACATCTTTCAGCTCTGATCAAAGATCAATCTCATTCAAGCAATCAAGGCTTGTTTTCATCCCTTTTTCCCCCCAAATAACTTTTCTTTCAGCTCAAGTTTCCTGCTTCATTAATATTTAAGGATCTGACAAATCTGGTTATTCTGGTGAAGCATTTAGCTTCAAGACCTTCCCACAGTTGGCTCATCTGCCTGCATGGACCTGAACAGGATAAAACAGGGCTTGCTCTCCACTGCCAGACTTCTGTTTCCAAGGCTGAAGCTTTGTAAAGAAGAACTCAGTCATGTGGGAATTATTCTTCTGCCTGATGCCTTCCATGTTCCTGTTCTTGATGGCTTTGCTTTTTCAATCAAAGTGGATTTGGCATCTTGTGGAGGAAGGAACAAGGCAGACAGCTTGGCATATATGGATTATAATCACTTCCATATTGAAGCTTCCACACGCCAGTGTTTTGTACACCACTGAAGACCAGGAGTCAAAAATCAAGCTGATCTATAAACAGACAGCTCTGGCAAACTACATCATACAGAACTGTAAAACATTAGAATGTGGTCCATTGGCTAGGTGGCCAAAAGCAGACCCTCATATACAAATCCTCTTCAATTTCATATGGCCCATTAAGGAAGATGCACAGGGAGACTGCGGAATAACGTTCGTCAGGGATCATTTACTAATGCAAGATGGTGGGATTGTAGCACTGGATTGGGCTATCAGGCTGAAAGACCAGAACACTCAGGCTATGAGGGAACATTATACTAGAGAAAGACCTCCAGGCTTCCATACCAGCACTCCACCCATAATCATCTTGATTCCTAATGCTTTGGGGAAGATCACAGAACATTTGCTGAGCTTGAGCGGTTTGGCTCTGCAGCAAGGTTTCTACCCTGTGGTCTTCCATCGCCGTGGCCATGGGGGATGTCCGCTTGCTACCCCACGCTACCAGGAGTTTGGTGACCCCTCTGACCTGGTTCAGGCAGTACTCTACATTCAGAACCGCCATCCATCTTCAGTTCTGTTTGCAGTTAGTGAAGGATCTGGATCTGGTCTGCTCCTGTCTTACCTTGGAGAGCGTGGCACATCTTCATACCTTGCAGCAGCTGCTTGCATATCACCTGTATTCCATGGACAACTGTTCTTTGAGACACCTTTGCCAAGATTATACAGTGAGGCAGCGTTGCTTTACCAGAAGCTGCGACTCAGTAGGTAAGTTGTGTTCACAGTTTTGGTTTAAAAGACACAAGCTTTAAACTAACAGAAGTCTTGATGGTGGATATTAAAGGCAATATCCCTCAACCAGTCCATCCATCCATCCATTAGCTATACCATTTATCCATCAGGGTAGCAGGTGACAAGGGGTGAGAGGTGGGGTACACCCTGAACAAGTCACCAACTTTCATTACTGCCTGGTCTCTATATACTTCTTATTAGCATAGCTGTAGAGTTAATTTTCTAAGAAGCAGAAAATTATATGTTTATCAAGAAACTGACTGACGTGTTCTATTATAAACCACGGAAGGTAAACTGAGTTTAACAACTTTGTCCCTATACACAGGTATGTTACTGCACTAAGTTCAGTTATGAATACAGAGAAAATCTTCAGCTGTCGATCTCTTCAAGAAATGGAGAAGTTGATGTTCTGTTCAGTCAGATTGTTGGACAACAGTCAGAAAGACACGCCAGAGCACGACATGGAGCTTAGCACTGTAGAGACTAACTGGACCGGTTACTGGGAACGCAACGAACCCTTGCGAGATGCTGATGAAGTCGCTGTTCCTGTGCTTTGCTTGTGCAGCACTGATGACCCTTTACTGCCTCCAGCCTCCTCCACCTTACCCATGTCCATCTTCCAGAACAGCCCATATTTCTTTCTGGCCCTGACATCCCAGGGAAGCCATTGTGGTTTCTTACAGAAGACCTCTGCTTCCTGGAGCCATGAGGCAATATTGGAATATTTCCAGGTGGTCACAGAGTTCTTCAGAATTGAGGAAAGGAAATGCTTTATGGACGAGTCTGGTGGATGGGATACTACTCAAGGGCTCAGGCAAAAAAAAGGTGCCATGTCATACAGTAAGAGGAGACCACCCATGCTTCGGAGAGGGAAAACTGTCTCCGGTTTATGGAGACAAAATTCATCCCATTCAAGGCTTGTCACTTTTGAAGAGCAAGAGAAGTTCACTTGGAACAGATCATACACTCGATAATGTGTAAATTGTGAGAAGGGCAGAAAAAGGACAAGCAGAAATACAAGGACTGACCTAAACACGGGCGAGGCTGAAGGTGGAAACTTTTCTTTTATTAAATATAGCTGAAAATTGTAAAGTGCTCCAAAACAAAACATTTTATGAAGTATTTTTCATTTCCGATGTGAATTCAAGAAATTACTGAGCCTCAAAATGTGCCCACAGCAAGATTTTTCATTAAATAGCGAAAAACAATTCATGTGGAAAATATATATCTTAAAATTTTATGTTTGGTTTTATTTCTATGCTCGGTAGATACACTCACGCTACAGTAATAATATTAACCAGAGATTTTGTTTTATTCATTTGCTGAACCGGGAATTAAAGTCACGGGGAGGCTGGAGCCCATCTCAGTCGACTCTGGGCAAAGGTGGTGTTCACCCTGAACAGCTTGTCAGTCCATTGCAGGGTCAACAGCCACACACTATCATTCACAACTAGGGACAATTTGGAACAGCCAGTCGGCCTAATGTGCATGACTTTGGACTGTGGGAGGAAACCCAAGCAAGCACGGGGAGAACATGCAAACTCCACACAGAAGCGCCGGAGCCCAGGACTCAAACCCACCTTTGCTGTGAGGCGGACGTTCTATCCACTACACCACTGTACTAACTTATTTCTAAACGGGCTGTCTATTACATTTGAGCTGTAATCATTTTATAATGGGAAGCATTTGATAAAGTCCTCCATTATCAATATATTTATATTTTAAGCTCATCTCAGGACGTCTGTTGTGCTACAATAAACCATCAAATTTGTTTTTATTTACCAATTTAATTCATTCATTTATTAATTTTTTAGTTCGCTTTATCCTAATTAGGGTCATGGGGAGGCTGGTGTCCATCTTATCCGACTCTGGGTGAAGGCAGGTACAGCCAGAACAGTTCACCAGGCCATTGCAGGCTCTATTTAATTATTCATTTGCTTAAGGAAAAAAGAAATCAGGGAGCATTCTTTCATTCATTCATTTTCTGAACCGCTTAATCCTAATTAGGGTCGCGGGGAGGCTGGCGTCCATCTTAGCCGACTCTTGGCGAAGGCAGGTACACCCTGAACAGTTCGCCAGACCATTGCAGGCACTATTTAATTATTTATTTGCTTAAGAAGAAGAAAAAAAAAAAAAAGAATTAAATCAGAGAGCAATATATATTAAAATTACTTTATTACAGATGATTTATCCAGTAGCCCTCTGCCAACAAAAGGAGTAATTACAAACAAAACATTATACCCCCCCCCTCCCCGTAAAGTTCTCAGAATTTTTGTTTACATTTCAATTGTTTTTTTTTTCTTTTTATTCCTGTGAATAGCCATACATTTTCTTGTTATAATCTTTATGACATTCAGCTTTTCAGAATCTATACATTTTAATACAGGTTATATATGGATTGTTATGGTAATGTTGAAGCGGGGTCGGGGGGGGGGGGGGGGGGGGGTTCAATAATTTGTAGGAATACTGGTGAACACACTGTAACTGTACAGACCCACTTACCCCCTTGCTTCGTTACTGCTCGTTTCTTTTGTTCACGTCTCATACTTTTTTTTAAAAAAGGGTAATTAAAACCATGGGTATGCGATGCTATGCTATGATGAGGGATACAATGGGATACACTTCCACCAGAGGGCACCTTTCTCTCCTCTTCGTGCTGCCGGACCTTAACCAGTGTCCAGGTGTAAGGATAAGCTCTTGAAGTTTGGGTCTGTGACTGCTTTCCTGATCCCATCAGTGCATTTATGAGGTTATGAAGTAATTTTGGCATGTTAGCTCTCTTCTCTACTTTCTCTCTCCATTTTTTATTTTTTTTTAATTTGGCCCCGATCCTTTGAGGCCTGAAAGTGCAATGGCTCAGTCGGCTCGTAGTGTACAGGCTAAATTAAAGTCGAGTTTATTGACATCTCCATGTGAAAGGTGATGCCGTGTGCATGCTTGAGAACATGTACAACACCAGACGTTCATTAAATGACCACAAAGACCAGCATTCAGGGTCTGGGATGGAGATGGAGGGAAAAAAAACTAAAACAACCAAATAATTTTGATGCAAGTTGTTTAAACATGATGTTAATCTTGTTGCATGGATCATGTGATAAAGGCATCACAAATGTCTCTGTTGCCGTTGGTAACATAAGAGCACAAGACTGAGGAGCAACAATGTGAGGGAAAATGTTGTTTATGGCAGGGAGGATGCAAGCAGTGTAATATTCGTATAATCTCTTGATATCGTGCGTTATCTTTAATATTTCAACTCAGACACCAAGCTGGGGTTTGTTTCATCCCCCCTCACATTCAAGCAGCTTATTTTAAACCTAGTTTGAAGTTTTAAATTTGGGTATTTCTAGGGATTTAATAGATTTATAATATTATTCTTTAAAAAAAAAAAATCTATTTGTACAATATACACAGACGTTCTCTATACACCCCGCTTAAAGTCGTCTCCTCGTTATTTTCCATAAACGTATTTATTATAGATCCTTTCTGGTGTTCTTTTTTTTTTTTTCCCTTTATCATTTGTTTGTACATGTAATTATAAAAGGTGGTTAAGGGGAGATGCCCGGAACTCTGGGATGTGTGTGACGGTGATGAAGGCATTGCGGACGTGACAGCAGCGGCACCCGTTCACCCGGTGAAAAACATTCAGCGGTCTCAAGCCTGCCCGAAAGGCACCTTCCCACCCTCGAACCCACATATACTGCCCCAGTGCCGGACCCGAAAGAGGGGCAGAAGACGACACACGGTAGGTCTGAGAGGCAGAGAGAGGACACAGAGCAGCATGTAATGATTTTGTCTTTGCAGATGCTTATAAACCTCCTCTTTGCATAGCTGGGAAACTAAGTTAACTTTGGCATTTGGAATAGAAATCAAATCTTACTGACAACAATCAAATATTTCATTTCCTCTATTTATCTTAGCACGGAGACAACACACACACACACACACACACACACACATCTCCTGTAGCCTTTACTACACTCACACTTCCCTTCAACACCCTAATAAACCATACCACTCATATTCATTCTTCTCGAACTTTTTTCAAAACATTTCTAACATACAGTTTGTCATTATGGGATGTCCCATATAATGGAACAGAGCTCTAGCAGGGCCAGTCTCCACGTCCCTCTGTCTCTTTAGCTGCTTTTACACGAGCCCCCGGAACAACTTGCGCCCACTTTCCGACGTGTTTACAGTCACTTTCAAATTGTTGGCAAGCAGGAAGCTAGAGGGAAACACGCAACCAAAACACTGGAGACAAACCGCCCGTCTGCTGCGGAAGCCCGTGAAACGACCTAATAACCACGGTGGACGCTACTGCGCACACGTAAACTCTCCTGCTGGTCGCCGATTGTCTTCACGGCAAGTAGCGCACGGAATAAAATGTTCTGGAACAACTCGCGGCACCTCGAAACAGTCGAGCGAGTCGCACCCCACCCGGCGTCAGGCGGTTCCAGAACAAATCGTCCTTGCACAGGCAGTCCGTTGTACTGGGGTGGCTTGTTCCAAGCGCAAGCGCCCGTGTAAGAGCAGCTTTCGTAAGTCCCGTCAGCGGGTCGCATGACCTACACGCTCTAATATCATCAGCCAGTGACTGAACTATGCACTCGGTGACATCACAGCGAGGGGCGCTTCCATTCTGGAACATCTCACCTGCAGAGCTTCACTCAGTGCTTCTAGTTGAGTTCCTTTTTTTCCTTATAAGGCAAAATATATTTTTTAAGCAACAAGGTTCCATGACAATTCTTAGTGTGCTTGTACTGAGAATTAGTGTAAACAGTAAGAAATAAGTATAATATGGATGTTAGTCTGTTTCTGAGGTTCTACCGTATGCATTAAGACATTTTTTGTGCGAGCGTACACACGTCAGCGTTCGACAAAGACACGCTCCGACTGTATGATGTAGTGTTTAATGATGAACCACGCCCGAGAATCACTTGGCGAGGCTCACAGAATTCAAACGGGGGGGAAAAAGAAAAAAAAAAAGAAAAAAAAAAGAATACTCACTGGCTTTGACAATTACTCATTTCCTCCCACTTCCTGTCTGCTTCCTGTGCTGCTTTAGTTTAAAAGGAATAACCAGTAGTATCTAACCGTGTTTCTGTGGCTTTCCTGAAGGTATCCAGATGACTCTTTCCTCTCACCGAGCCTGATGCTGAGGTGAAACAAAACAATGTTTCAGAACTTTTAGTGCTTATTATTTTCTTTTTAACTTAAACTGTGCTGTTCTCTTTTAGAAAAAAAAAAAAAAAAAAAAAAAAAAGCCACAAAGCACGATTACAGCCGAAGATAGGAAACGAATGACTTACTCACATTACTTCCTCACTGGCGTCTCAAGCAATCAACTACGACCATTTCCATTTCCTTCCACATCCCTGTCAGCTTCCTGTGTGACTTCCTGTCAGCTTTCTTTCCCCTTTAAAATCTTAGCGTTTAAAAAAAAAAAAAAGTCATAAAATCATCTCAGATCACCAAACCATTCTGCTTTAAGCCAACGGCTCTCACTGAGACGACACGCACGTTATAACATTCTCTGACGGATCAGACCGCAGATATCCTGAAAGTGACACACGATAAAATCCTGGCTGTTCTTGCAGGAATTTTCTTAAAAAAACAAAAACAAACAAACAAACAAACAAACAAACACAAAAACAAGGGCCTCACGCGAAGGGACGATGTGCTTAAATTGTATCGGATAACCTCGTCGTGACAATCGACGATTTGCCCTAAAACCATGAAGGAACTAAAGCATTACTCGGCAGGTCTCCACCCCCTCATCGCTTCGGGTCATAAGTGATTCCTCGTGGTTGAAATCTTTCAAATAGCTTTTTGGACCCAAAAGGTTTTACAACTTGGACCTGAAAGAAATGATGCGTGACGCCTTCCCTGTTCTCATAAACGCTTAAACAAGACCTCGCTCGGTCCTAAAACATTCATTAACACACCTACTGGTATTCCATTAATCATATATATTAACACACTGCTAGAAAGACTTCCTCCGATACACTGATCATATCTGCAGATATCTGTGAACCTGTGAACGAGGATCCTAAATATAAGGTGCATTTATTTTTGGAGCATTTTAGCACCTGCAAAAATAAAGAGTGAAAGATGGAGGGTGAGGGAAAAAAAAAAATACCCCTCAGGGCTCCATGTCCGCTCTCTGACCTTGGTGTACCTCATGCCCCTCTCGTTAGAGTGTGTCTGTGTGTGTGTGTGTGTGTGTGTTGGGTGCTGGAGTGGGCAGGCTTATGTATAGGACAGGTGCGAGCCGTTGGAGATCTGAGAGGCGATGCTGGCGCTCCTGCTCATTCCCTGCTCGCTGCGGCCTCCTGCTGAGGTTCGCCGCGCTGCCTGAGGGCTGTTCCGTGCCCCGCCACCGCTTGACCTTTGGCTTCCACCTGCACCGTGGTGACCCCAGGGAGGATGCCCGCTATGTCCCCACGGCTGCTGAATGGAGCCGCTCTGGCTGGGATGGTGCTGATGGTGGTGGTGGTGGTGGTGGTGATGATGATGATGGCCCTGCTGGCCGCCCCAGTGTGGCGCCTGTGATCCGGTACTGTGCGGCGAACCCCATGCACCCGGCGCTCCCGGGAAGCTGTGGCTGTGACCGTCAGACGAGGCCAGGTTGGACAGCACCATGTTGTTGAAGCCAAGGCGCATGCTCTCCGAGTCGAAGGCTTCGATCTCGCGCGCCTGCCTCTCCAGCAGGCTGCGGATTCGCTCCGAACGCTCGTTCTGTAACGTCACCATCTCCTCCTCGATCTGAGATACAAAAGAGGCGTTATTAAGATGAAATTAATTCCTGAACCTCATGCTGAAAAAACGCGCTGCGATGTTCCACACGTGCCTTCTGTTCCAGGAGGGCCCTGCGCAGTGAGACTCTCTGCTCGAGCTCTTTCCGCTCGCGGTCGTGCTGCGCGTCTGTTTGCATCTTGATTTTACTTTGATACGCGTTCAGCAGCTCCAGCTCCTGCTGAAGCTGCATCTTCAGCACCTGACACTCCGCTTCCTGCGCTTCGTCCAGTCGCAGCTGAGAAGCGGGACACAGGCTTAGACGACGCATAATAATTAGCCTCCAAAATAGTGACATACGTACGTAACACAGGTCCCAATGTTGACAAGGCAAAGTCACATGTTTTTTTTTTTTTTTATTAAAATTTTAATTTCACATTTATTTATGTACTGCAGCTTCCTGTTTACTTACAGCCTGTGTGGAGAGCATGTCGTTGATGGAGTGATCATACTGCTCAGCAAGAATGGCCAGTTTTCTCGTCTGCTCCTCCTTGAGTCTCTTCAGCACGGCTTTGTGGTCCGACTTGGGCGTGGTCTCGAGCAGGTGGTTCCGCAGCGCCTTGTACTGCCGCGTCTGGATCTTACACGTGTCCTGAAACTGCTTCTTGATCTGTAGCTCCTTGGACTGGGACGCAGAAGCGGGCGGACGAATATCGGCGACAAGGAGAGGGAAGAAACGAGACAGAGGACAAGACGACACAGAAAACAACAGCAAGGGAAAGACATGTGATGACGTTACGTCTGAAGAATAACCCGAATAACGGTTGTTCATTCATGCCCCACCGACCTTTAGGCTCTTGGGCTGCTGCCGGACCTCCATGACATGCTTGCGGCGCAGCTCTCTCTCTCTGCGCTTGTTGTATTCCAGCTGGTTGGTGAGCTCGGTCTGGTGCTGCAGGCGGATGAGCTCGGTCCTCATTTTGTGGATGGTGCCCAGCTGCCTCACCTCCAGCTCCTGCATGGACTCGTGGTGACGCAGAAGCATGGCGTGCTCCAGGTCCTTCTGCGTCTGGCGCTTATTCAGCTCCTGTGTTGGAGGAAAGATATATATAACGGTAATTCGTGTACAGCTGTTATCACACCACAGCAGCCGTTTGGGCTAAATCATAACATACCTCTCGCACGAGGTCTTGCTCTACGTTGTGTTTGGCGATGAGGATGCGGCGTTTGAAGCGGCGGCACTCGAGCTCTAGGTACTGGCGCTGCCGGCGGAGTAGGTTGGCTTCCTCCTCGGCCTGAAAGTGCTGGATGTTCTCTTTCTGCTTGGACAACCATTCTTGCTTCTCCTTCTTGGGTGTGGACTGGTTCTCGTTCAACTCCTTAGCACACAGGGTGTTGAACGAGAGTTGAACTGGACCGTGTCGACATATTCAGACGTATACACAGTTAAATCTAGCATGAAATCTCTCTTAAGATTTTACAGGTCGCCGTGGAAACCTGACGGACAGTACTGTTTTAGCCTCTATGTGCGATTTGGGGATGGATGTTCCTCTTAATCTACGTGCATAAAATTTGCATGTGCAATACGTGCACGCTGTGACAATGTGCAGGGTGTAATACTGTGAAACCTGGACCTAAGGGAACAAGTAGACCTGAAGCATGTTGACAAAATGCAACCCATAACTCCACCCACCGCATAATTCCGCACAATGCTAAAAAGGGGCTGAGGGATGGGGTAGCCTGGGGTGGGATGGCTCATAGACTTATGTGAATAGTGCATCTTGAACAGTATATATTTAAAAATTTCTAATAAGAGCATTGTCACAGAGTCCCAGTAAGGGGAGGGGCTAAAACCGGTGGGTGTGAACATTCTTTTCATTTCTAAATAAAACTCTTATGATGCAGAGAAGTACCAAAGGGTTGACTCTATGACAGTACGGGTCATGACGATTTTAACCAGTAGATGGCGCATACAGCCATTTTCAACCCATTCAATGCCATGTTGACCACACCAGCGTCAAGTTGTTCAGAAAAGTATCAGGTCAAACCTCTTTCAGTTGTTCCTTGCGAAGTTTATACTCTCGTTTCTGGGACTCGAGAAAGCTGCTCAGCTCTTTCTTTTGCTGGACCTGGATGTGCTGTTGGAACTTCTTCTCATCGTTGGCAAACGATTTGGCCTTCAAAACACACAAAATTTATTATACACTTCATCCGATCACACTCACACACACACACACACACACACACACACACACACACACACACACACACCCCTGCTCAGTTTTACAGAATGCCAGGTAGGGATTTGCTTCAATGGGGAGAAACCCTGATGCTTACATCTTTCTCCATGGACGCTTGGTGCTTCTTGACCAGTTTCTCAATCTCTGCGGCGAAACTATTCCTCTGGGTCTCCAGCTCCTTGTCCAGCTTCAGTCTGTGCTCGTCCATCTCGGCCTTGAGCTTGTTCTCCAGGGCCATCAGGTGCTTCTGGTGCTGCCGTCTCATGCGCTTATAGCCAGACATCTGCTCTCTCAGCTCCGAGTCCTGCTCGTGTTCTTGCATCTGCCGTGTCACCTAGAGAGCAAAGACCTAATGAGCTTCGGCACGGACAAATATCCGTTAACACTGCTCTCTCGCTCGCTCTCTCTCTCTCTCATTCCTATTTTTACAATCAAGATCACTCGGATTCATGCTCCTCATTATATAATCATTTCACTGTCATTTCTTTGAAGGATCAGAAAAGTCACTCCCGGCATGGCTGTCCTAGGGAGCGGAGAGTGACTCACCAGTGAGGCTGTGCGGATGGTGGCGAAGTGTTCGCGGTTGCGATGGTATTTGCGTGGGGGCGGCTGGGCTGGAGCTGCCTGGGCTTCGGAGGGATGACTGCGGGCCTCGGGGTCATCTCGGTAAACTTGCTCCTCGTCCTGTCAACACCGGCAAAGCAATCATGAGGCCTAAAAGTGTCTGAACTTGATTATGTGAGTGCTACCAGATGAACTCAATCATTGAGTGAACGTACAGGTTTGAGATGTATGACGGAGCTGTTGGACATGACGGTGTGGTCTCCTTCCATCAGGTCCAGTTCACTCTTATCGTCTGCAGCATCCGGAAGGCTGTTAACAGAGCTGCTCTGAGAGCTGGCACTAATGGACATGCTGGGGATGGACTGGTTACTTCCTACACTGTTCACTGTGCCTGTACGCCCAGCCCCATGCTCTGGCTCCTACACACACACACACACACACACACAATGATCCTGAGATCCTAACCTCTAAACAGCCATTCGGGCTTTTATATTCTTATTTGCAACGTCCATTAGGATTGGCAGGCTTGAATGCACAAGCCTGACCTCGTCTCCCTCCGCTGTCTCAGTAGCCGGCCCGTTGTGGGCCTCCTGAAAGAGGATCTTCTTCATCTTGCGGTACTGCAGGTTGTCCAGTTCCCGGACTGCATCCTTGGTCCGCATGATCAGGTCAATCAGGACAGTCTCTGGTCTCTCTCGTTGAACAAATGCGTGCTGTGGGCAAAGTGTGAAACATCAATCAAAGTTTTTTTTTTTCTATTATTAGTTACACATAAAATCATCCTGACCAGCCGCTTCTGCTGGGGGTCCAGCAAATCCAACAGAGCTGAACAGGACACTGATTAACTGGATGAAGCGTGTTGGTCTGAACAGTATTGATGTTTACTGAGCAGAGCAACACAAGGCCAATACAACAACAAGCAGATCAATGCAATAAGTGCACACTACAAGAGAATTTACTAGAGAGAGCGGTGTAAGCGAATCATAAATCATTTCTGTGATTTTGAAGATTCGAGAATGCAACGGCAGGCTCGTGCCATGCAACATCTACCGAAATGACAGTTTAGCCACTGAGCAGCAGGTCTGAAACAAATGGGTAAGGCTCAGTTACTCTGGTAAATGATGGTTTTAATCTAATCCAGCCTGAGCATCACACCCTTATCTTTATGCATCCTGTACTGAGTAAGAAGCAAATGCATTAGCCGTCGTTTAATAAGACCACAAACTAGGAATTCCTTTATCCATTAAAAAAAAGGAAGCAGGGCATTTCAGATGGATTTCTATTATTATATTTTAGTCATGCACTTAAAAAAATACTTTACAACTAGAAGCACTTTGAGAGCACAAACTTTCACCCAACCTGAGGGAAAAAGAAAAAAAAAAAGTACACAACACCCCCTGCTGGGCCTTTTGTAATACTACACATCCAAAAAATCTTTTTGATTCAGATCATCTTCAAAATCTACAAGTGTTCACTGGGTCGTGCTCCACCCCCTTCAAAATCATCAATCAAAATACATTCAGTTTTAGCGTAGATTTGCTGACGAACAGAAAGACAAGACAAGCAAGCAAATAATTCAACCCTGACAAAGAAAATAAAAAAAAAAAAAAAATAAATCCTGTTACATTTTTATGGATGTAATACATGCTTAAAGTGCTACCGAATGTCAGACAGACTGAAAAACACCTCACAAACGGTTCTGGTGTTGCTTAGGTTTAAGTCTGAATTACGTTAATAGTGCGATATGATGCTTTTCCCACTTTTTTGACCCATAAATGTTGTTACAGTGTTGAATAGCCATCTTAGACAACACCAAAGTGTCCAATAATGAGGTTAGCGCACGTCAAAGTTTTCCCTCTGGGGTGTTTGAGCTGGCTGTAAACACAAGGTTTTCGGCGATTTCTTTAGGCTTGGGCCCACTAGTACATCAGTGTGCACCTTCTGATTAACCGACCTTTCCTCACTGCCCCCACCCCCGACCTTGCTATGTACAGCCATGTCTCCACCCATTCTTGTTTGCCTTTCAGTGCGCTGAGCGTGCATCCAACCACAGATGAGCAGGCATAGAGAGCGGAAAGACCATAAATGGGAGGAGGAAGCCAAACAAAATGAAAATCTGTGTTGCAGTAAGATGAGGGGAAGCAGCTTCCTATAGAACACTGGAGGTTTCCATTGGTGTCCGAAAATAAAGATAAAAAAAATAAAGGTCTGAAAGTGGGTACAACATCTGACCTTTAAAAACCTTTGAAAGTGTGATTGAATTTTTGTTCCTGCTTTGACAGATGTATTAAACAACACCAAAAAAAAAAAAAAAAATACACTGCTGTCTTAAATGTAAAAAAGTTAAGTATATTCTATTGCTTTTGAGTCAGTCCTGATTGATTTAACTGGCTATGCCTGGGACTGAACCATCTATGAATAAGCACACACTGAACCGAGATGGATATTAATCTGAAATGCTGCATCGGTATGGGATCTATTTTATACCCCCTGGTCTCTTTTGTGCCCTGTGGGTGGCTCCTTTACCGATTTTGGTAATACACTAAGATTAAAAAATTGGACTGGTGCATTCAAAGTCATGGAAACATTCGTACTTTGACTAAAAACACTTATCAGCTACAAGTTCTAGTAGTAGTAGTAGTCACCTGTAGCAGGTCCTCTGACTGTGGTCTGTCTTGGGGGATTTTCTGAAGACAAGAGTCGACAAAATTTCTAAAGTAATCCGTCCTGGGAAGGGAAAGAGAAAAAAAAGCATACACACTGTAACTATTCCTGCTGTCTGTAGACGATGCTCAGAACTACTATGGCTGGTGTGCGCTGGAGACTCACCATTCGCTAGACTGCAGTGTCGGGCTCTCGTTCTGCGCTATATGATATAAGGCACTCATTGCATTCATATTGAACAGAGGGGGTTTCCTCTCAGCTGGAAAACACAAGCAACGACATCAAGGAATTTACTCTAAACTCAAGAACATACTGTTTGTCAAATTCAGCGAGAAGCCATCTTACCAAGTTCTATACAGGTGATCCCAAGAGACCAGACATCTACTTTTCCCTCATACTGCCCCTCATCCATAGCCAGAATCACCTCCGGAGCCATCCTGAAAGGACACGGGGGGATGTAAATAAGAAACAAGTGCATTCTTATAGTGACGGTGTAATCACATGGACACGATTTGTGCTCACCAATACGGCGTCCCGACGAAGGAATTGGCTGGAGACACAATGGAGGCAGAACCAAAGTCTGCCAGTTTGACCTGGCCAGGTTCAGTCAGCAGGATGTTCCCAGCTTTGATATCCCTGAAAAGTGCAAGAGGAAACGGTTTTTAGCAGGCAAGTGGGCTGAGAAGGGGGTGGAGGGCTAGAAATTGGGAGCCGCCCACCTCAGGTTAGAGGGAATTAACCTAAAACCAAATTCTGACAAATTAAGTATGATCTCATAGCGCGATGGCTAACCAATAGCAGTGCAAAATAAAACGATACACCAATCAGCACCACACGGGCACCAAACTGTTTACTGACAGATGACCAAACCAATGATGTTTGTTTTCTTGTACATTAAGTTTTTATATCTGTTGCACAGCAATGAACGTGTACGATTGCTGAAATCTCAGTGTCTATATACCCCGCAGGGGAGTAACGCTAAGGTCTCACACAGCCGGTTGATATGTGAGAAACGCGGCTGAGATTACGGTCGCCATTCCAGCAGATTTTGGAGGCAGTCTGGGGCAAATATGGGCGGAGGATATTAGTAACTGAAGACACAGTACACACAGATCAATCTTTCCATGAACGGAAGCCACGCCCTCCCGGTTCTCAAGCTAGCTCCCTTGTCAGAAGTATTCTGACGAAAGTGCCCGGAACATTTGCAAGACCATCAACGTCTACCGTGAAGTCCGTATTCCGGCTATATGAGACCAAGGCTTGAGAATAAAACTGGCATGACTTGGTTGTAGTGTCTGCACGCACTCCACTGCTCCTACTACTTTTATCTGTACTTCAACCAAAGAACGCAGTCATGTACCGTTACATCCCAAACCTTCACTTACCTGTGAATCATGTTATGAGAGTGAAGGTAGGCAAGCCCCTGCAAAGCACCATGGGTGATAGCTGCAATCTCAATTTCCTGAAGGGGCTTTTTGTGAACTGTAAAAGGAAAAAGGAAACATGAATCAAATAATTACAGGAGAAACTGAATGATGACTGCACACCATTCCGCACGGAGGGGAGGGTCTTACGTAGGCGTGATACATGGACAATCACGCACTCTCACTCATTTGCTGAACAGCTTAATCCTACCAGGTTTGCAGGAGGCTGGAGCCTATCCCAGCCGACACTGGGCGAAGGCGGGGTACACCATGAACAGGCCATCGCAGGGCCAACACACACACACACACACACACAACCATTCTCACTCACGGTGAATTTTTAACAGTCAGTTAGCCTAATCTGAATGTCTTTGAGCTGTGGGAGGAAACCAGAGTACCCAGAGGAAACCCACGCAAGCACAAACATCGAAGACATGCAAACTCCACACAGAAACGGCCAAGCCCGGGACTCAAACCCAGGACCTTCCTGCTGCGAGGTGGATGTGCTAACCACCACGCTACCGTGCTGCACGATACATGAACAAATATGTACAAAAGTGCAGTAAAGATTTCTTTTTGGTTTTTTTGGTAAACTGGAAAGCTTTTCAAAGTAGCATCTCTTCCAAACCCTCTCCAGCTAAACCCTCCCCTGCCTTCAGAGGTCCTTCTAAAGCCAGGTCCACCCCACATGCAAAATAAAAATAATATTTCATAGCGCCTTAAATTTAATCCAATATCTTTAAAACACACAAATTTATCCAAACTAGAATTTTTTCAATTAGCATTTTTCCGGTCAAACTTAGCAGCTTACCTTCAAGGAGGTCGGAAGCTGAACCCAAACAATACTCCATCACGAGCTGAAGAAGAGATTTAAACACATTTAAAGTTAAAGTCTGATGAACGAGGATGCCTTAGCGCTGAGGAGACGGAGGAAGACGAAGAGTGTTTACCCATGCTGTGTGTTCCCGTAGGTAGCATCCTTTATACTCTATGCTGTTGGGGTGCTGTATTCTCTGCAGGAATTTAACTTCTTTAATGATATCCTGCCATTTCTGAAACGGGAGAGAAAACCAGTACGGTTAAGTATTTTCATGTCATGGTTTTACAGGGGGAGCTCCTCAGTATGATTTACTGGGTCACTGATGAAAGAAAAAAAGAAAGAAAGAAAAAGCCTGCTACTGATGAGCTCTACATGACCTCATCACTAAAAACCTGGCAACCCCAGCAGCACCAGGCTGACCCTGGCCCAGGGCAGGGCTGATTAACATCAACAATGATGCAATGATGGGACATGCGATGAATTTGGATCAGTGTGAAGGAAGCGTCTTTTTAATCAGGTTCTCGAAACATGGCGTAAAGAGAAGCTCCACTGTTCTGCATCCTCACCTCGTTGGATTGTTTCCCACTGTAGGACATCTTCTTAATGGCCACCACCTCTGAGGTCCGCACATCACGTGCCTGCAGCCAGACACGAATAGAAAAATGATTCACATTCTCAAAAAAATACATGAAGGATATCTGACACGTGACACACGTTGACGGTAATATGAGGTACGGGCCTGTGCGTGTGTTTTATGGTACGTCAGTGCCGATTAAAAAGGACTGCGACTTTCTGATAACCAACATCACCGACTGATATCGAACCCTTGAAAAAGATAAACATGACGTCATTCAGATTAAAATGTGACCCATTAAAACCTCCCACATTTCAAAGATAAATTTAATTTCTAAAACGTTTAACGAATTTTCACACATGAAACTTCATTCGATACAGTTTTTATTCATCATGTTTTAAAGATGATCCTCCAAATGCTGGCCATCATCGTGAATACACTCTTGGAGTTGATTTCTGAAGGCTGCCCTGGCTCGAACAATCACGTCGGATGGAACAGCGGCGATCTCCTCCTGGACTTCAAGAGTTTAGGGTTAACGAGTATACATTTGTGATTTAAGGTACTTTTTACAACTGAAACTTCTTCTTCTTCTTTTTTTTAATTAATAGCTGAACACCGTTGCTGTGGTGGGTCACATATAAAGTGGTTATTAAGCCGGAAATTATTAAATACTCTGTTGAACTTTAAACACGATTCGGGTGCATGCTTAAAAGTTTTTGGTTTGTTACTCCAAAACTAGCAACGGATGTTTTAGAAAGTTTAGGAAGTCGGCTACAAAACGGCACTGATAACTCAAAATTAGTAATTTCCGACGTGATACCCACTTTGTCGTTGTTTGACTCTTACTCTACTCTCAACATGTCCAAATACATGTTGGCAAAATATAGAGCTGCTCCCTACGTCCCCTCGGGTGGACAGGCTACACATCACCACCACTCCATCGCCCAGTATAAATGCTAACAGAGTCACCTGCGGTTCGCTCAGATAAGTCGATAATACTGGCATGCTGATATATCACTGAGACACTAATCCACCCTATAATCTATATGTCACTATCGCTAATCTATAGGTTCCACATTCATGAGCTCATAGACACCCATGACTGGCTGACCGGTGTGATTGACAGGTGAGGAAGACAGAGATTGAGAGAGTAATCCCAGCTGATTCTCCCAGAGATGAGAGCGCGACCAGATTTTGCTGGTTTGGCTCCCAGCCACGGATCGAGATCAAGATCTCCTGATGTTAGGACCACATTCTTTTTTGTTGCCTCCCTTGGGGAGCCTTTATCTGATGATATTTCTGACCAAAGATGGTCAAACAAAGTACGTGATCTTGTCTTCAACTACTAAACAATTTTATTGTCATAGTAATTCAAACAGTTTTGACTCTCAAAGCTTTTGATTACCGACCTTGTTTAATATAACGTAACATAATCCAGTCTTTAATTCCAGTCTCGCATCCATGGAGCTCATAAGATATTAAACCAGTGCGAACATGGTCAGAGGGTCGATTTTTTAGTTTTTTGTCACTTACAAAATACACGGCTCCGAAGCTGCCATGTCCGATCTCGCGCAGGTCAGTGAAGAGCTTCTCGGGGTCTTCTTTAAAGAACAGCTCTGCGATCTCGGGGTCCTTGAGGTTCCCTGCCCTGCTGGTGGAGGGCATGCTGCGCTCGCAGGGGACTATCTGGCCGTGCGACTGCGACGCGCAAGCCCCCGATGATGACTCATCTGCCAGAGAGTGGCAGTGTGTGCATAGGGACCTGTAGCACACACACACACACACACACACACACACACACACACGTAGCACTAAACACAGGGTCTCAATCACTGACAATAAAATGTGGCCTTATAAAATGTTTTTCCTCCTGAATTCAAAGAAATTTTGGATTTTAAAAGAGCTATAACCGACCTGGTGAAGTCATCACTTGGAATATGTTCCTGTTTTTAGCGTGTTTATCTCGTGCAATATTTCATTCGCTGCTTTTAATGTCTGCTTTATTGATGTAAGTCATGTCATTGTATGAATTTCTTATTGTAACAAATGTCTTATTTTGTTGCACGTCTGTGTTTGTTTTCTACTCGTAACACGTCTCTCTTGTCTCAATATGATAACCTGTGAAAATTAAGGCTGAAAAAAAGTAAAAAAAAAAATCTTTAAGCTCTGATTGGTGATTGCTTGAGGCGTGACGCGTGAAAGTTTAGCTGAGCTGAACTCCGCACATGACCACTTCGTTTCACTTGTGAAAGTTTCACCTCACGCTGCTGGTTTCGTTGGCGTTCGCTGACTTTGCATGGCCGCCCGTCGCTCCCTGTGTGGATGCCTCTTTAGGAGAAGCCCTCGAAGTTTTCCTTTTTATTCAATGCATCATCTGAATCAAAAAGAATTTTGTGACCGATGGACTTCAAGAGGGCAGCAGATTGAGAAACAGTGGATACACCACGATCCCTATAACCAACGGACCCTAACAAAATGACTACAGACTTATTCAGTGGGTGTCATGCGATGAACATGACCAGGTATCACGCGACGTTCGGAACAGCGGTTTGCCTTTACTGCTCTGACACCGTTTCCTGTAATATATATATAAAAATATATGAACTGAATCAAACTTTCTGAGATATGAAATTAAGAGATTTAAGATATAAGAGGTTTATACTACTTAAACAGAGCCATCTATTAAAATATAAAGAACAACCGTAATTAGAATTAGCAGTCAGCTCATTAGGGTGGCAGCCGCGTGACGCAGACGCGCCGTCTGTTCTTGTTCATGACGAGCCTTTAAATGCTCGACTAATGCCGACAGGATGGTGCCTCTTACACGGAGCGGTCCTGCGGTCTCTGATCCCCGACGTACCTCTACGTCCACTCTATCAACTCGTTCTCGGCCATCAGATCCTCCATACACAAACAGCGGAACGACGGAGTGACGACGGGCACCGGAATTAATAATGAATATCTGTGTGTGTGTTGGGCACTAAAAGCATTTTCAATGAGACATGTGAGCAGCTACAGTCACAAGACAGAGAGGGTGACTCCCAAAAAAGGCACAAACAGTCCCGAACCTTCATCTGCTCTATCAGACACAGAAACACAGTCAAGAGGGCTTCAAGTCGTCTCGGAAAATTCCCTGATATGGATTTTCACAGTCAATACCTCGCTTAGACTGCAGGGCTCGAAAAATCGGGTGCCCGAATGCCCGCAGGCACCCTGTCCGACGACAGGGGCACCAAAAATCAATAAAATGCAGAGTACGATTCCCGTCTTCAAAAACTGAACTACCGTATTCAAAATCATTTCGTAGCACACAGACACGTCAAACAGAGCGTAC
>JAQMYF010000026.1:3631050-3652890 GCA_030014195.1 Neosilurus mollespiculum
CTAGAAATCATGAAGGAGGCTTTTTTTACTTGTAAATTACATATTATATTCGGGCACCAAGAAAAAACTACCGGGCAACAAAAAAAAGAAAAAATCACAAAAACAAGGTTGCCCGACCGAACACTAAGGCTCCAGAAGATTTTTCAAGCCCTGGATTGTGACGCATCATCAGCCATCACTGCACCCCAGCTACAAGTCCAAACTAACACATGCCTCATCTGAGACACGCACCACATTTCTTCCGACATCTGGTCATGCAGAGGGAAGTGCACGCATACCTACGTACCTGGGGTCGCAGCGGCCCGAGAATGGCTTGCGTCAGCGCACGAGAGTACAGTACACCCCCCCCCCCCCCGAGCGAGAGCGAGAGCCGAGAAAACATCGCGTCCCTTCCACGGATAACTGCCATCGTCGAATGATTAGCGTCTACTCTGGGAATGCGTACATTCGGGCTACGCTGCATGCTATGCATATTTTCTGCTTGGTTTAAACGGCGTTTAAACATCGCAGGGTCAACACTCACACAACCATGCACGCTTATTAAGTTATGAACATTCATAAATAGAAATGACCGGTGTGTACATTTAAACAACTCATTTAAAATATCATCACTGATGTTTCCATTAAGATTTGAATCAACCGTAGCCTCTTTAAAAACTCGGAAGGGCCCTAAAAACCCACACCTGTTCCCAAATGACGATAAGTACACTGTCACAGCGGAGCCTCCTGAAACGCTCAAGCGTGCTCAGCATTGATCAACGCGAATCAGTCACGGACATTCAGGACTATTTTAAGATCATCTGGAAAAGTTAAACAGTAGAAACCATCATGCGAATACAGGAAATTCCTTCTTCTGAGAAAGTTAACCAGCTCTGATGCTGCGTGGGTTAACACGAAGTGTCATACACCTGTTACAATCCATTTCAAAGCTGAAGCGGAATAAAAGTGCTTTATATGAACACCTCTATCGGAACTAAAGAGCCCGAAATGACTGAAATTCCCAGGTTTCAGAGGGGTGAAGTTAAACCTTTTCAGAAACCGTTCACAAGGAAATGTCTGCCACGCAAACAATTTAACCTGAATTCCTGGCTGCATTCTTTCTCCGCATGCCCTCCGCCCTGACGTAAACGCACGGCGTGGATGTCACACGGTTCCTGCAAGTACTGGATAAACAGTAATCGCAAGATCTAGGAATCACCTACCATTATCTGTTTACGTAGTTTCTGTATTTTGCAGTTTTGTCTGTTAGTAAAGGTTATTTTCGAAAAGCGGCATTTGGCAGACACCCTTATCCGGAGCGAGTTACGTGTTATCATTTTTATACGACTGACCGATGGCGACTGACGGTTAAAGGCCTTTCCCAAGTGCCCAACAGTGGCAGCTTAGTGATGCTGGGGCGTGAACCCCCAACCTTCGGATCAGTAAGCCAGAGCCTTAACCACTGTGCTACCACTGCCCTAAAGGAAGTAGTATAACTAACTCTGGGTGGCACGATGGTGTAGTGGTTAGTACACCAGCCTCACGGCACGAAGGTCCTGGGTTCATGCCGCGGGCTGGGATGTTTCTGTGTGGAGTTTGCACATTAGGCTAAATGGCCGTTCAAAACTGTGAGCGTAAATGGTTGTGCACGTGTTGGCACTGGAACGGTGCGGCGAACCGTTCAGGGTGCGGCGCGCCCTCGCACGGTGACGGATGAGACGGGTTAAAGCCTCCCTGCGACCCGAGTACAAAGAAAACGTTTCAGCAAATGAACGAGTGCGAGTGAGTACTAATTTGGAATACGCAGCAAAGGAATGACTCGGTACAGTACGCCGTTTCGAAAAGAAGAGATGAGATCGGCTGAAACACTCGCCACGTCCGTCTGTACAGCGCTAAGTTAACCAGTCATGCGGGATTGTGCCCACGATAGGGATTTGATCTTGACTGCACTCTTACGCCATACAACCTCACGTCAACATCAGCACACGTGACGTAGCTGCCGGCTGTTCTGTACTTGGATCGATGCCCTAACACACGACACCCCATCTTTTATCACCAATGAGCAGGTTGGATTCCTAAATCTCATTCTCTTTCTAAAATTAAACCCGAGAGCTGTCTGTCATGTGACATCATATGTACAAGAACCGATTAGGGAGATGGAGACAAGAACAACTGTTCTGCAAAGAGAACTGGAGCCAGAGTACAAAAAAATAAAGCTATTTTTATCCCGTGATGTTTAATTTCTGCTTGGGTATCACAGATAACAGGGTCCAGGGATCTGCTGCGCGTAACAGAGGATGAATTTTGATTTCTTCTCGGAGTAAATCTCTACGCAAACTGTCAGCAAACTGTCAGATTATTCTAACCTTGCACTGGCATGTCGTACAATAAAATAACACTTATTATTAAATCCAAACGCAAGTTCTGATTGGCTCAGATGCACCATTAGTAGGCACGTCACCGCGGGGAAAAAAAAATGGAAGCGGTTTCATTCATTCTAAACTTTCATTCATTCATTCATTCATTTTCTTAGCCGCTTGATCCTAATTAGGGTTGCGGGGAGGCCGGCGCCTATCTCAGCCGACTCTGGGCGAGGGCAGGGTACACCCTGGACAGCTCGCCAGACCATCGCAGGGCCAACACTCACACAACCTTTCACACTCACACCTAGGAGTGATTTGGAACAGCCGATTAGCCTACTGTGCATGTTTTTGGAACTGTGGGAGGAAACCTGGATTACCTGGAGGAAACCCATGCAGGCACAGGGGGAATCGAACCCAGGACCTTCTTGCTGTGAGGCAGACATGCTGACTACTGCGCCACCGTGCCGGCCTCATTCTAAACTTATTACATGAAAAGCAATGGAATTTGGAAGTAAAATATTTGGTGGTAAGAACAGATTTTAAGTTTTCAGGGATTAGCATTGATGATGGTGACCAGGAAAGAGGGCGCCATGAGCGTTGTGAAGCCACCGGAAGTGTGGTGAAACTCTGTGCTAAGCTAACCGCCTCTTCTGTGAAGTATCGTGGTTTTTTTTTTGTTTGTCGAGACTGTTGGTCGAGACTTTAAAAAAACGCAAGTACACAAAATCTGGCAACAGAAAATCAGTAACGAACACGTTTCATGAATTCCAATGGCGTCGCTGCGATCGCCCGGCAGTCTTTTACGACGCAGCGAGGCATCTCAGCAATCTGCGGTTCATTCTATTCATACATGTACATCTTGTACACATTCGCACATTTCTATCATTCCTTTAACTTCCCGCTTTCTATATGCATCAGACCTCAGTATTAATCTCTCCTTCCAGGTGTTTTATGATTCAATCACACTATGGTTTAAGGAAGAGTATCAAGCTGCACGAGGGCGCAAAAGCTACTTAATCAGCGTTCTTACTACTACCATGAACAGCCTGTATTCCTGATGACCTTGAAAGCACAATCCCAATAATCTGATTAATAAACTCTTCTAGCCTCGTGGATTTTTCATCACACGTTTCCTCTGAAGACATTCCACCGCAATCTCAGGTAAAAAAATATAACACGAGTACCAGAAAATTCAAACAAAAGATATAGTGAAAGATTACTCCATGCTGTAATGTTCCTGATGGTTTCCAACAATCCTATCAGATTAATTCAGTCCACGGTGTGTCAGTCAGTCTTAGTGGAAGTTTGTACACGTTATACTCCAGCTGAGAAACGTCAAACGCCAACACACCCCAAATTCACGGATTAAAGAGCCACAGACGATCAGGACAGATGGATATTCATTCTTAGCTGTGATCTGATTCTGTATGTTTATGTATTACCTTTTGGGACAGGAAATCACAGTGACATCACCATCACACTCAACTGCCTGAACAGCCAACAGCATTGGAGATATGTTTATTATACGTTAACGAGATTTTAAGGGCAGACTTTTATTTAGTCTTAGACTAGAACAGATACCCAGACGGTGTATAAAGACAGAATTGGAATGTCTCTCAGTTTGAGGTAAGCTCAATATATTATTATTATTATTATTTATTTTTTTATTAAATCAAATTAGACCTCTAATGGTAAAGTGGGTGGGTTCATGAAGCTCCGCCCCTAGAATATCCAGTGGCCCATCAGGTTGTATGTCATTTATTGAATCCCAATTCCGGCACTGCAAACTCCTTCAAAGCTACATTCGGTGACCGGATGCATCCAAGTAGCACAAACACAGAAAACCCAATAAGGCAGCCACGTCGCTGAGTTGATGCTGATTGGTTCAACTGAGATTTATTTGTATAGTGTGGCTGCGGTGGTCTGGCGAGCTGTCCAGGGTGTACTCTGCCCCCGCCCAGAGCCGACTGAGATGGGCGGCAGCCTCCCCCCGACCCTAATTAGGATTAAGCGCTTCAGAAAATGAATGAATGAATGTTAAATGATGAAACTAAAACCCAAAAACTAGAGGCTCATACACCAATGCTCAGATTTGCACTAAATAAACATGTGATCTAACTCAAGTACGCCGACAAACTCGCAGGTAAATAAAATGTCCATGAAGCAAATGCAGGACTCAGAAGCTTGACAGAACATGAACTTGTTAAACGGATAACTATACTAACAGGAGCTAGGATACAAATGAAAGCGGAACTCAGAAAGGTTGTAAAAAGCAAACCCAGCCTCAAGTCTGCTTTAAGGCACAACCTGATATTTTACATTATACTATTTATTCATTTATTCACCAAACCGCTTAATCCTACTAAGGTCAGGGGCAAGCTGGGGCCGACTCTGGGCAAAGATGGGGTATACCCTAAACAGCACGCCAGTCATGCACAGGTCTAACACACACTCACAATTGCGGGCAATTTAAAAAAAGCCAATCAGCCTAACCTTGCGTGCATGCCTTTGGGCTGTAGGAGGAAACTGGAGTGCCCAGAGAAAACCACGGAAGCCACATGGAAAACCTCCACACACAAGCGACTTTGCCGAACCCAGGACCTTCATGCTGACCACGACGCCACCCAGTGCCGCCCAGGAAACATTCCAGCGGATCCAAATTAATCCAAACATACCCCTTTTAAGCTAGTATGCAAACATAGCAAATAAATAAACAAACACACCTTTATAGCACCTTTAACTGGTCTGTCCCTGGCCTGGACGATACGCACACCTGCTCACAGGAAGAATGACCTCTGGTTAAACTGGGACTAGAATTTGAACCGTCTGGCATCTGCACTGTGTGCTGTATACTAGAGATTATTGTGAGTAATAATAATAATAATAATAATTATGATGTGGAAATGCTGGCAAGGCACTTCGGAAAAGAGAGAGAGAGAGAGAGAGAGAGGGAGAGAGAGAGAGAGGGAGAGAGAGAGAGAGAGAGAGAAGGACACAGACAGAGAGAGAGAGAGTGAGACAGAGACTGAGAGAGGGAGAGAGAGAGAGAGAGAGAGAGAGAGAGAGAGAGAGAATAATAATAATGATAATGATAAATTATGATAAATAATACTAAAGATAATAATAATGATGCTGGAATGCTGACAAGGCACTTCAGAAAAGAGAGAGAGAGAGAGACAGAGAGAGAGAGAGGGACAGAGACAGAGAGAGAGGGGACAGGGACAGAGAGAGAGAGGGACAGAGAGAGAGTGAGAGAGAGAGAGAGGGACAGGGAGAGAGACAGAGAGAGAGAGAGAGAGAGAGAGAGAGAGAGAGGAGGAATGCAGCGCCTGCTCAATGTTAAACCTGTGTGCTTACGTCAAACTGCGCTTTGGTTTATTACATGGTTATAACGCGTTACAGAGCTTCATAGCAGAGGAATGTCACGCTTCGTTTCATTTCTTTTCTTTTGCGCGCGCGCACACACACACACACACACACACAGGACAGGCTTCAATGCGACAGAAGGCATGTCCAAGTGCCAGAGAAACAAGCAGACAGGGAGTGTCTCAGCAGTGCAACATCCAACCACCATTTCTGTGATATTCAACACAGTCAGGTCCACCAGTCTAATCCCCTCAAACAAACACACACCACCCAAAATAAACACTTAGTATAATACACATGTCCATTTTTTATTATTATACAGACAGTCTGGGTACTGCCGGTGCCTTAACACTGACAGTATATGTCTATAAACATGTTTATTAGTCCTAATAAAATCGTTTGTCCATCTTTAGTTTTCCAGAATTAGACTTTTCCAAGGAAACCAGTATGAACTGGCTAACACTACTTATGCTAATTACAAACGTCGTGTCAAGTCATGTCATGTTAGGATATGTCATGTCACGTCACGTCAAACCCAAGCCTAAAAGCTTCTCAGGATAAAACTAAGTGATTATTATTCTTTATTTTCAATCCAAACTAACATCACTGACAGGATTTATGACTACATAAAGTTAGCTATTGTAATTAGCCCTCTGAGGTGAGGTGTCTGCATGCTAGCATTAGCATAACATAACATAACACAACACAACATGCTGGCTATGTGTGTATTTTAGCTAACTGTTTATCCATTTTAATTGTCCTGGCTTTACACCGAGGACAATGTAAAAAAAAAAGGAAAGTGCTGAGGGTGTGTTTTAGGGAAAGCTTACCCGTCCAACAGGCCAGTTTTGACAGGAAAAAAGGATTCAAGAAGAGGAAATCTTAGCTAGGTTTCTTAGCTAGCTTGGGGCGAGCCTCCAACGCAGTTATACTGGGAAGAGCAGCAAACAACTGGCCCGTGAAGCCCACAGAGGAGGGAGTGGAGCCCAGATTTTTTGACACAACTCAGTCCGGACGGGTTTGTTATTCCTTCAGCCTCTCGATAATCCTTGTCTCGTTGCCAAGTCGTTCAACTGATAGCGTCCGCGTTTGTTGTTGTGTTGCATGGGATGGTTTGGACGTCAGGTCTTGCTGAGATTTAAAAAAGAAAGAAAGAAAAAAAAAAGCCTGTTCATGTCAATAGCTCGAAAGCTAACATCAATGTTAACGTTAACTCCCCACTCCCAGTCACTTCCAAAAAGATGGCGGCTGTTTTTTTCTATCTCCTCCTCCCCTCTGTGACAAAACACGAGTAAAAAATCCACACAGGCGGCTTTCTAAACACAGTGTTGGGACCCAGGCCACTCCATTCGAGGCGACAGGGCTGTCCAGAAGGGGGAAAAAAACACCGAATGCTCCTCTATAATACACCAAGGAGTTTTACATGGGTTGGGAAATATTGTGGGTTAAGCTCTCAAAAGTCGGGCACTGATTTTCTCCTCACTTTCACTACTTGCAGTTCCGCTTCCGACCACCAGGTGGCGAGAAAACGCAAAAAAACAAACAAACAAGAAAACAATAAGGACAGTCAGCCAGGTGAAGGCGGGGTACACCCTGCACACTAGGGGTGCTGGAAAAAATCGATTCACGTCTGAATCGCGATTCTTATTTATTAGCATTCTGAATCCATCCAAATTTTCAAGAATCGGTGTTTAAGAACACGTTTTTTTCGAACATTTCCAACCTTACTCACAGCGCGTACTGTTTGTCCAGACACGGCCTCCGTCGTGAATTGGTCCAGTGAGTGGCGGCTCCAGAACTAGCTTTTAGTTTTTAGCCATGGATGAGGAAAAAGAAATACAGCCAGCGCCGTCTTCGCTGAAGGCAAATGTTTGGGTGCACTTCGGATTTTACAATTTTCCGGGTAAGGAGGAGCTTGAAAAACATCGGTGTGCAAAATCTGCAAAATAAAAGTCAAGTATTTCGGGAACACTTCAAATCCCCGAGCGCACATCTTACGCCATCACCCGGAGCTAAAAGAAGCGGAGCAGCAGCACGACCAACTCCTGACCAACACACACTCCATCACTTCACTAAACTCCCAACCGACTCTGAATCAGCAAAGCGGATCAGTACATCTACAAAACCAGCTGTCTAGTAATATCATTTCTTTCTTATTGAAGAGTTGTTCCTAGCTTATAGAAGAATGTAGTTACTCATGAAATTGGCACCGTTTGTTTGTAATGGTTATGAATCAAACATCGGTTTGAATCGAGAATCGATTCTGAATTGAATCGTCACCCCAAAAATCGAATCATGAGTTGTTGTTAGATTCACATCCCTACTGCACACCTGGCCACACACACACACACACACCACCATTCACATTCACACTGAGGGGCAATTTGGAACAGAAAATTAGCCTAAATGGACGTATTTGTGCTGTAGTGGAAATCGGAGTAACTGGAGGAAATTCCATATTCAAATGCCTCTGCAGAGCCCAGGACTCGAACCCAGGACCTTCTTGCTGTGAGATGGACATGCTAACCACCACACCACCGTGCCGCCCTAATACTAATACTCACTCACCCATTTGCTGAACCACTTAATCCTACAATTAAGAGGCCGGTGCATATCTTAACCAACACTGTGCGAAGGCGGGGTAAGCCCTGAACAACTCGCCAGACTGACCATTGCAGAGCCAACACATACACACACACACACACACACACACACACACACACACACACACACACACAAAAAACATTCACACTCACAGTCCCACATAGGAGCAGTCAGCCTAATGTGCATGTTTTTGGACTGTTGGAGGAAACCGGAGTACCCAGAGGAAACTCATGCAAACACAGGGTGAACATGCAAACTCCACACAGAAACACTGTCGCCTTCTTGCTATGAGGTGGACGTGCTAACCACTCTGGCACCGTACCAGTTCGTGAGTTCGAATTAATCCAATAAATTATTCTATAATTTAGTTAAAAATGTTATCTATTAAAGATTATGTGTGATTTTGGTTATCGGTAACTTTTATTTTCCTTGTCTGATCAGAACAGGAAGAAGCCTTATATGGGCATCGATACACTGGCAATAAAAAAAAAAAACTTCAGTAATAAAAGAAAGTGATAAAGACACTCTAGACAACCATTAACTTTCACTGAAAAATGTCACTGGAGGAACTTGGTACACATACAATATGTTATGGTTCACTGTTGGGGTCAGAGTTCGTAATGTTGAATGCTGTTATGTGTAGAAATCTTAATTTCCCAAGGTCAGATTCTGTCCGCAGCCAACATTCCTACCAGTACGATTACCAAACCTGTATCAGCATATTCAGGGGCGGTAGTCTCTAAAGTTTACATTAACGGTTCAGCTTAATCAATATCATGAAAACTGTAGCAGCCAGCTATCTAATCAACACAGCATTGTATATTCATGTCGTCATGAAGAAGTTCATGCCACATTCTTCATCTGCATTGTATCCATCGCAATAATAACATTCCTAAGATATATACAACGCGCCTAATTTACGCGCGTATACACACCCAATTTCTGAAATAGAAGTCATGGATTCTATCACTAGGGGCGGCACGGTGGTACAGTGGGTAGCATGTCCTCCTCACAGCAAGAAGGTCCTGGGTTCGAGTCCCGGCCTGGGCGAGTATGTTTTTGTGCGGAGTGTGCATGTTCTCCCCGTGCTTGCGTGGGTTTCCTCCGGGTACTCCGGTTTCCTCCAACAGTCCAAAGACATGCACATTAGGTTAATGTGTCACTGTTCTAAATTGCCCCTAGGTGTGAGCGCGTGTGAATGGTTTTGTGTGTGTGTGTGTGTATGTTGGTCCTGTGATGGTCTGGTGAGCTTTTCAGAGTGTACCCAGCCTTTGCCCAGTGTCGGCTGAGATAGGCTCCAGCCTTCTTCCAACACTAGTACGGTCGGGGAATGAATGAATGAATGTTCGATACTTTTACTTTAATAGTCACAGTGCAGCTGTACAGGGATTAAGATATATATTTAGATCCCAAATGAGCAAGCCAGAGGCCACAGTGGGGCAAACTAGTATGAACTAGTAAAACTAGAACAACTTCATGAGACGACAGAAAGAAAGGTCGAGAGGAACCAGACTCAAAAAGGAAACAGTCTGTCCACGTGACACTCAATATGACCAGTAGGAATAATAATCATTACTCTTAAACCCCTTTCATAAACAAACTGCAATTTATTTTCTGTACGAAGTTAACAGAGCCGACACCGGGCGAAGGCGGGATACACCCTGAAGTAGTGCCAGACCATCACAAGGCCAACACACACCCCCACACCCACACATAGGGGCAATTTGAAACAGCCAATTAGCCTAATGTGCATGTTTTTGGACTGTTGGAGGAAACCAAACTACCAGGAGGAAACCCATGCAAGCACGAGGAGAACATGCAAACTCCACACAGAAACGGCCTCGCCAAGCCCGGGATTCGAACCCAGGACCTTCTTGCTGTGAGGTGGATGTTCTAATCACTACACCACCATGCAGCCCTGAAGGTAAGACAAACAACCCTGGAATAATGTTTTTATGAGAAATGGGGGAATGGGTATGACATTAACCTTTGTCTACTTTTGAAATCAACTGCCTCCTTTTACAGTGTCGCATTCTGCAGTTATCTTTAAAGTCGATGTGTAGTAAGGGTGTCATTTTTTCCTGGTGCGTAGCGATGTGTGTGCAACGTAATGCGGAGTAGCAAAGGTAAATGACCTTAAAACCATGTACTAAACCTTGATGTAAGGAAGGAGCAGTTAGACGGCATACTCAGTGAGGTTATAGATTGACCAGATTACATTCATCCTAGTTTGTGTGTGCATCCACAATTTCATTCATGATAATAATGAAGGATATTCTCACTCACTCATTTGCCAAACTGCTTTATCCTATTAGGGTTGTTGGAAGCCTGGAGCTTGTCTCAGCCGGCACACGGGTGAAGCACCCTGAACAACTTGGCAGACCATTACAGGGCAAACACCCACCAACCACACACACACACACACACACACACAAACTTGAGGACAATTTGTAACAGCCATTTAGCCTAATGAGCATGTCTTTAAACTGTGGGAGGAAACCGGAGTACCTAGAGGAAACCCACACAAGCATGGCAAGAGCATGTAAGCACACAGAAACACCCAAGCTCAGGAATCGAACCCAGAACCTTCGTTAGCCATTTAGCTGCTAAATGTATGTTTTTAAAGCCTATTTCTTGTCCATATTATTATTATTATTATTATTATTGTTGTTGTTTTTTTGTTGTTGTTGTTATTATTATTATTGTTGTTATTATTATTATTATTATTACTATTAATATTATTATTTATTATTATTATTGTTGTTGTTGTTGTTGTTATTATTACTATTATTATTATCTTTTCACAGCCTTTTATGTTTTTCTTCGTGTTTTAAGGAGTCCACTGTAATTGGCTAATGCTACACACACACACACACACACACACACACACACACACAAACTCACTCATCCGCTTACTCCTACTAGGGTTGCGGAGAGGTTGGAGCCTATCTCAGCCGACACTGGGCGAAGGCGTTGTACAACCTGAACAGTTCGCCCGACCATCGCAAGACCGACACACACAACCATTCACAATCACACTAACACTTACACCTAGGGGCAATTTGGAGCAGTCAGTTAGCCTAATGTGCATATCTTTGGACTCTGGGAGGAAACCGGAGTACCCGGAGGAAACCCACGCAAGCACGTGGATAACATGCAAACTCCACATAGAAAGGCCCTTCTTGCTGTAAGGCAGACGTGCCCACCACTATGCCACCGCGCAGCCCACTATGAGCTGATTCCAGAATGACAAAGAATCACGTATACGGTCAGTTTGTGCTTGTATAGCTAAGAAAAGCAGAGTTTGACATTACAGGTCAAGGAGAATGATGAAAACCTAACACAGACCGATGTTTTCTTTGAAACATATCCTTGGGTTTATCAAGGCCACCAAGGAGAAGCACCATTTCACGGTCTGTAGAAGGTCCATCATGTCAGCGGTCAGTAAATCCACCACTTTGTCCCTTTATAAAACGAGGCCTTTATTGATACTGACTTTTCCTCAAATCAGTTTCCCTTTCAAAGTCCATTGCTTTAACCACATTATGACTCAGCTGCTTGACATATTAACCAGGAGACTTAAGGAACCGTTTAGTGAAGTAAGAATTAGTAAGAATGCACCTTATAACTATAATAGATAATAGATAATGCATATAACAGACTGAAGCTGAAGAACGAGGGATTTTAGTCGGGATTTAGATATTTAGGTTGTGTATATTGAGGGGGCGCTTGTCCCTCTCCTCTCCAGTGACTCTTGTGTTTTATTGGACAAGGCAACATAGTGAGACCTTGATGAGGAGGAGCTTCATGAGATTTTATCAAGTCGCCTAATACAGGACCCGAGAGCCTTTCTTCACCTCACGTGAAAATTACACGTCAGGTTTAGTCTTAGTGTTGTATGAATTTCAATATTTATCATGGATGATCTGAACGGAACTATCGATCCCAGATGTCTAGCGGAGCCACCTCTGGCTATGGATGTTATAAGTCGTAAGTGTTTTTTTTTTTTTTTTTTTTTTATTCTAAATTAAATGTATATAAATATGTTTCAGCTAGTCCAACTACATACTATATACTGTATACAGCTTTTCACTTTTTACGGTGGTTACCATGAAATGCGCACTGTTTTCTATATCTGTACCTTCATGGGATGAAGTTTTAATAATTTTTAGATAAAGACTGTTAAATTTTCAGCTAATTCTTAACACCACACCTTTGGGTCAGACATACTAGAATGTTTACTATGAATCAATGCCAGAGAATGGGTTAAAGATGCATTAAAAAGTATAAATTCACAATGTTTACAGTGTGTATATGGATCATATCATGTAACTTTGGTTAACTAATCATACAAAAGGGCAAAAATGCATTTTTTTATCTAATAAAACTGGACAAAATGTGACCAGATATAAAATAAAATTAAAGCTGAAAGCAAGGTCATTTATTAGACTATGCAATTCAGCGTCATCCAACATCCCTGAGGTGCATAATTATTTTAGTATATACTACACTGGAACATAAAAAGCAAACTAAATAAAAGTATTTTAAGCAGGTCAAGTGAGCTCTGCACGCTCCGAGAGTTGACAGGTGGGAATTACTCTAATACACAACTACAACTAAATTAGGGAGAAAATACGGTGGGCCTGGGGGGTGTAGTAATGTATTAGCACTGAGGTTCTTGTCTTGTCCATGCAGTTTAGCTCCAATTCTAATTCTAATCCTGTTTACATGAATAAATCATTTCTCACAGAGCTGGATGTGTTTGGGATTGCTCTATACTCCATCCTGACCCTCATGGCAAGTGTATCGCTCTTGTTGTATTTGGAGGAGTGTGTGTATATCTACAAAAACGTTTCCTACCCAAAGAAAACCACCATCATATGGGTCAACGGTGCTGCACCTGTAAGGCTCTTTTTTTTTTTGTTTATTTGTTTTTACTATAACTTTATCCATCATCCTGTAAGATGTACAGTGATATGGCATGACACGTTCTATATCTCTTACTTGCAGGTCATTGCTACCATGTCATGTCTTGGAATGTGGATCCCAAGAAGCACAATGTTCACAGATATGACCTCGAACTCGTAAGAATTCCAACAAAAGAGGTCACTGACCCGCAGGATTATTACCGAACGTGTATTATACAGTGGTGGATCATTGTAGGATTTATTGCTAGTGAAAGACTATGCAGAAGAAAGTTCATTGTTAGACAGTCGGTGTAATGACGTGTTCTCCGTGCAGATATTTTGCAGTTGTAATCTACAAGTTTCTGATCCTCATACTGGAAGAGTGTGGCGGTGACGAGGCCTTCCTGAGGCACTCAGAGAAAGCGACCATCAGGATCAGCACAGGACCGTGTTGCTGTTGTTGCCCCTGTCTCCCCCGAGTACCCATCACACGGTAAACTCAATCCGGTGTTCCCAAAGTGCCAGCTCAGGAAAGATTGCAAGCTAGCTTGTCACTGTCAAGCACTGTCAGAAACGGCCATGCAGATCTTATGGTTGCCATTTCGTGGTTAAATAGATGTTGAGTGATTATTTGTGCCTCGATGACCTCAAAGTTTAGGGATTTAGCCCTCAGTGAAAATGAGTTTGACACCCCTGTGCTAAGTAAACAACATATTTACAGAAATAGCGTGTTTAATGTGAACATCATGTACAGTATTGATCCTTAAAACCATGTATGATGCTATAGAGTTGTTAGACTGTACTGTACATGTCTCTATGAGTTGTTAACGATGCTAATTTCATTTAGGCGCATGCTGTTCCTGTTTAAGCTGGGATCGCTGCAGTATGCCATTATGAAGACAGCGGTCTCAGTTTTCTCTATTGTCTTATGGACCAATGGAATCTTCAGTGTTACTAATGTATGTAAAGTCATTTCCCAGTGCACACATGCAAAAAAAGTCTCTTGAGGTTTTGGAGTTCATTTATTCATTCATTCATTTGCCAAACTGCTTAATCCTGCTAGGGTCTTTGGGAGGCTGGAGCCTATCTCAGCCAACTCTGGTCTAGTCCAAGCCGATCAGCTCACCAGACCATTGCAGGGCCAACACACACACACACACATACACACACACTCACTACCTTGGGGCAATTTGGGACAGCAAGTTAGCCTAATATGCATGGCTTTGAACTGTGGGAGGAAACCGGAGTGCCCGGAAGAAAACCATGCCATCGCCGAGTGTGGGACACAAATCCAGGACCTTCTTGCTGTAAAGCAGACATGCTAACCACTATCTGACCTTGTTATTTATATTTGTACACAGCTGCAGATAACAGGAGCTGCTATCTGGATCAGCCCATTCATCGGAGTCCTGACTATTATTTCCTTGTGGCCTGTAGGCATCATGTTCATGCACATACGGAAGAAACTGCACAGCATCAAGATCATCCCAAAGTATGCCATGTACCAGGTGAGTGTGGGCAGTTTGGTTATTGTCTTCTTTGAAGTTTATCTGGAAGGAATTCTCTACATAAATATAGTAGTACCCTTATCAGTGGGGTCTTAACTAGGGGTATGGCTGTATACCCTGATAAGAAATGAACATTACCAGTTATCAGGTCATTTACAACGTCTCATTGCTACTGCAGCGTTGCATCCTGTTTGTGGAGTAGTGAACAGATCTGTGGTTCTATATACCCGAAAGTCTCATATGGAGATGTTTGGGTATCCTACAGTGAATTTTTAATACTAGTCCTAATTTGTCTTAAAATGTATTTGCTCCTTTTCCAATATGAAACGTATAAGTCCTTATGTACATGTCATTCAGCTGATCTTGGTCCTGAGTCAGTTGCAGTCAGGCATTATTAACATCCTGTCACTTAATGGAGCAATTGCCTGTTCACCACCATTCTCGTCCACAGCCCGAGGATCTAGTAAGTATCTTTCTTGGAGCCTTTCATATTCTGGAATAGAATAAATACCTAATAAGACCTGTAAAACCCTATACAGTATATAGCAAAATGCCTAAGAGCATACATTTTTATTATATTACGTACACTGCCCGGCCAAAAAAAAAAACAGTCTCACACACGGATATGTTGTTGTTCCGCTTGTAGCCTTGCTTACAGCACATAATCTTCATGCCATTGTTTCATTTCAGCAGACTTAAGCGACATAACATTTATTTCCGTCCGGTGTCTTGAATCGATGAGGACAAAACTGAACCACTCCATAAAGTCTTCTCCGGCACATCCCGAAAACTTTCAATAGGGTTAAGATCAGGACTCTGGGGTGCCAATACATATGTGAAAATGATCCCTCATGCTCCCCGGACCACTCCTTCATTTTCCGAGTCCCCATTTTATATCCGCGCCGTCAGGGAAGAAAAGTCCATTGATGTGATAACCTGCTCATTCACTACATTCAGCTCATCAGCTGACTTCATTTTATTGGCACATTAATGTTGCTGAGCCTCGACCGGACCAACTGGAGCAACAACGCCATGGTGATGATCAAGGCTAAATGCTCTCCATGAAAATAATACAGTGTGCAACATTTTTTTGACCAGGCAATGTGTATTATGTTGTATATTCTATTTGTATGTTTCTTTCAATAAGAATTATTATATAGTAGTATTGTTATGTATGTAATTATGACTTGCAGTCAGAAAGTTTCAGGTCTGCTCCTGAATCGAATGAATGGAGCACGGCATGGTCATGCGTGTGCAGCAGGAGTGAGTACTACTGAATCAGTAAGCAATGTGATATTGTGCTGTCAACATCAGCACCTGGGTCGCACAATTCTTTTAAAAAATTGCACTGGCATGCGTGCGATTTGTGGAATTTGAAAAGATTCACAACTGCCACTGGAGACCCTTGAAATGCTTCAGCAAGCCTAAGGCAATGGAACATTGGGTGAAGTGTTTTCAGTGACATTAATGCTTCAAGAGAGCAGTATGTTACTGGAGGGCGACATTCTTTCACTCTTGACGCACAAATTCTACTCAGAACACCTCACCCGGACCGTTGCTTCACTGCCCCAGGGCTGCTAAAGCATTTCAAGGGTCTCCACTTATGATTTCCAGTGTTTAAGAAATTATTTATTGTTTGCTTCCTGGTCTGGAGGAAAATCACAAATGCACTCACTCACTCACTCACTCACTCACTCACACCTCTACTTGGGTCACAGGGAGACTGGTGCTCAAATCAGCCGACAGTGGGCGAAGGCGGGATACACCCTGAACAGCTCACCAGACCATCGCAGGTCAACACACACAACCATTAACACTCAAACTCACAGCTAGGGGCAATTTGGAACAGCCAGTTAGCCTAATATGCATGTCTTTGTACTGTGGGAGGAAACCGCAGTACCTGGAGGAAACCCACACAAGCATGGGGAGAACATGAAAACTCCACACAGAAACACCCGAGCTCGGGACCTTCTTGTAGAGTGGATGTAATAACTACTACGCCACCGTGCCGCCACACACATTTATGTTGTCACAAATACGTATGTAACACGTGTCAACGCCATGAGTATACTGATTCCCACTCCTGCTGCACGTGACCGTACCACGAGCTGTTTGCTTTGTTACAGGAACAGTCCTGGAACTTTTGATCACACATCATGATCATCATGAGTTTACAATGTTTTATCATTTTGGTTTACATTTGTTTCTGTGTAGTGCTTAGTCAGCAGTTACTGATTGCGGAGATGTTCATCATCACGCTGGTGACGTGGACACTGTATAGACGTCCGTATGAACCTGTCAAGCTGGATCCCTATAAGGATGAAAACAACCTGAATGCTAAGCTCGGTCTAAAACCTACATTTGATGAGGAGAATGATGTCTAACCTGGAAGAACATATTTATAATTTTGTGCCTTTTACATTTGTTGGTTTTTTATTTCTGTATTTCAAGCATCAGTTATGTTTTGTGTATTCTATGGTATATGAATATAATAATAAAAAAAAACGTCCAGGGACGGGAGGAGACTCTCAGCACGTCCTCATCTATTACAGTTTTCCTCAGTTTTTAGACAGACACAATTCCACTCACTCATCTCACTCGCTCATTTGCCAAACCATTCTACTTACATAATCCTACTTCTGCATTAGGGTCACGGGGTGGTTGGAGCCTATCTCACCCGACCCTGGGCGAAGGCCGGGTACACCCTGAACAGCTCGCCAGTCCATTGCAAGGCAGCACACACGCACACAACCATTCGTACTCACACTCACACCTAGGGGGAATTTGGAACAGCCAGTTAGCTTATTGTGCATGTCTTTGGACTGTGGGAGGAAACTGGAGTACCCAGAGGAAAACCATGCAAGCATGGGAAGAACATGCAAACTCGATAGAGAAACGCCTGAGCCCTGAGACTCGACCCAGGACCTTCTTGCTGTGAGGCGGATGTGCTAATCTCTACGCCGCCATGCTGCCTGGTACAATTTCATGAGATCCAAAAACTGCTGCAGTCATGAAACATCAGATTAAAAATAAACTATGCAACAAAAGACATTATTGATTCTGTGTTCTTCAGCAAAAGTATTAAAATCATGTATATTGAAAAAAATTTTGAAAATAAATATTCTATATTTTTAGACACACTGTAGCTCTTTTCATCTGCAAACAAGAACATCATTATTATTATTTTTAATTATTATTATTATTATTTTTTATCCATCTATCCTTCCATCCATCTATTTGTGGGACCGCTTAATCCTACTAGGGTCCTGGAGATGCTGGAGCCTATCTCAGCCGACACTGGGTAAAGGCGTGGCACACCCTGAACAGCTTACCAGACCGTTGTAGGGCAACACACACGCACACAACCATTCACACTCACACCTAGGGGCAATTTGGAACAGCCAGTTAGCCAAACGTGCATGTCTTTGGACTGTGGGAGGAAACTGGAGTACCCCAGAGGAAACCCACACCAGCACGAGGAGAACATGCAAGCACGAACCCAGGACCTTCTTGCTTATTATTATTATTATTATTATTATTATTATTAATATTAATTTTCTGAACCGCTTAATCCTAATTAGGGTCGCGGGAAGGCTGGCACCCATCTCAGCCGACTCTGGGCGAGGGCATAGTACACCCTGGAAAGCTCGCCAGGCTATCGCAGGGCAGAAACACGCTCATGGCTATGCAGTCTACTCTTGACGAAAGTCAGCAATGGTTCCTTTACATTCCTCTCACCATAGACAGAGAGAGACATGGCCGGCCTTTGATAACCCAGTTAGCTGCAATGGGGGACAGCAGTGACAACCAGCTGATGGTGGGGCTTGAACCCCCGACCTTAGGATCAGTAATCCAGCACCCTACCATGGGGCCACCACTGCTTCTATTATTATTATTATTATTATTATTATTATTATTATTATTATTATTATAATTATTATTATTGTTGTTGTTGTTGTTGTTGTTGTTGATGATGATGTTATTAATTTATGAATGAATGCTGATTAAATAATCAACTGATTGATTGGTTACCTTTTTTTATTTGATGACATTTTTTATTTTACAAATTCTCACCCCAGACCATGTTCAGTGCAGTCAGTGTCTCAGACTCAGACAAGCTCAAGTACACATGCAAATAAATCTGAAACTAGTCCAAGTCGGTGTTGCTTGTTCCAGGTTTGCGCAGTGAAAAGGAACATTGTTTTTAATGGCTGTACAGAATAGAAATGTTGTATTTCTTCAAGTCGGATGATTTGGCTGTTTTCGGGAAGAGCGCCGCCTCTGGCCAGCTGTGCCATGCAGTCTTATCACGTGTAAATTATTAACTCTATCACTCCGGAAAGAAATGAGTCTATAATAATACAATATTGGGTGTGCTGATTGCTGGTGTACTGTATATATGCGCTTCATATCTTCACCATGAAGTTATTTAACGTCTTACTGAAAAGCGTCACGGAGAAAATAGAGTATTACTCCAGATTCTCTCCTTCACCGATGTCCATCAAGCAGTTTTTGGATTTCGGTGAGTAGCCTGACGCACAGGTTTATCCCGAGTTAAACCAGACCGACAGGGATATTCAGGGCTCATGCGGTGGAAGATGATCTTTAAGAGTGTAGATTAGTTTCAGGATTAGTGGTTTTTAAAGCGGTGTAGATTATAGTGTAGAATAAATCATTAATATGGTTGGAGTCCTGCTTTACGCACAGCTCATACAGGGGATGAAATACAGACGCAAAAAGCACAGATATAAAGAGGAATACTATTATTTTATGGATAAAGTTTATGGTCTGGTGGTGGTGGTGGTGGTGGGGTAATCATGATTTACTGTAGTTGCTTTATCATGTGATCAGTAAAATATCAGGTTGGTGGAGATCAACCAGCACTTTTGTTCTGTTTTTTTTTTTTTAGGTATCATATCAAACTAAAAAAGGAATCTTAACATGTACTTACTCACTGACTTATTGCCAAACTGCTTCATCCTATTAGGGTCGCAGGGAGGCTGGAACCTATCTCAGCCGACAGTGGGCGCGCTTTGGGGTACACCCTGAACAGCTTGCCAGACCATAGACCAGAGGGCAAGCAAACACACATCCATACCTAAGGGCGACACCACTTAGCCGAATGTGCATGTCCTTGGACTGTGGGAGGAAACCATCCCAACCTTCTTGCTGTGAAGCGGACGTGCTTAACACTACACCACCGGGCCACCCACATTAATGTTTATTTAAGTGATTACACCCCGAACAGCTCGCCAGGCCATCGCAGGGCCAACACACACACAACCATTCACACTCGTTCTCACAGCTAGGGGCGATTTGGAACAGCCAGTTAGCCTACTGTGCATGTCTTTGGACTGTGGGAGGAAACCGGAGTACCTGCAGGAAACCCACACAAGCACGGGGAGAGCATGCAAACTCCACGCAGAAGCGCCTGAGCCCAGGAATCGAAGCCAGGCCTTCTTGCTGTGAGGTGGACGTGCTAATCGCTGTGCCACCGTACCGCCTGGGGCCCATTCACTTACCAGGTATATTAAATAGACAAGAAATACAGTGTCATCTATGAAATTAAAATGGAATCGTACACAATGTCTTTCTGAAACCATTTGTTTACTCCTGTACAAGAGTGTCAATGACCCCTCCACCGGGTACATAGTAGTACATAGTTAGTAAACATTACCATCTTTTGTTATTTATAATAGAATCGTATGCCTTCTTCACTTTCTAAATACTTCATCCCAGACTTTTCCACTTTCTACGAGTCGGTGCTGCGCTGCCAAGTTATTGTGCATGCACAAGATCGTTCCTCCGGTCACGCGGTCTTGTTATTGTTATTTTAAACAGACGCAGAACCAAAACAAGATGTAAAACAGGTGAATAAGAGGAACTATGCCCATGAGCTGGAGTGGTTGTTTCTATCTAAGATCCTACTACGGCCGCTGGGAGGCAGGAACCTGTCTCTCAACTCCAGGCAAAGATGGGGTACACCCTGAACAGCTCGCCAGTCCATCGCAAGGCTAACACTCACGAAACCACTCCCCCTCCCAGTCAGGGGCAATCTGGAGCAGCCAGTTAGCCTAATGTGCATGTATTTGGCCTGTGGGAGGAAACTGGAGTACCCGGAGGAAATTCAGGCAAGCACAGAATTGTCTTCGCCAAGCCTCACCTACTACTAAGACACCTTGCCTCCCATAATATACATATTTTCCCACTTGTTTACTGGGGGAAAAAACCTTTTGCTTTGCAAACCATAAAACGATGATATTTGTATGTTAGTTAATCTGGAGCCTTTTATTTACTGTTAACTATGGAGATGTAGCGTTAGCCTGCTCAGATAGTGTTAAATGATATTTGGCAGTATGGTGGCTCAGTGCATAGCGCTGCCCTCTCACAGTGGGAAGGTTTAGGGTGTGAATCTTGGCCAAGGGTTTCTGTATGGAGTTTGTATGTTCTTCCTACGCTTGCACAGGTTTTCTCTGGGTAATCTGGTTTCTGCCTACATTTCAAAGCCAAAGACACATGAACCAGTTTATAGTGTGAGTGCGAACAGTTGTTTGCGCCTGTATTAGCTCAGCAATAGACCGATGACTTGTTCAGGGTGTGCCTCGCCTCTCGCCCGAAGTCAGGTGGGATTGGCTCCAGCTTCCTCCACAATCCTGATGGATAAGTGTGTAGAGATAATGAAGGCTAATCTACTGGGCCTGTTCTCCAAAAACGCAGGCCTTGTGTAGTGCTCCTGGTATACAGTGGTAAGGATCTACCAAAGGTGGTCCAAGGCAGGACAACCAGTGAACTGATAGAGTGTTATGGGTACCCGAGAATAATGAACGCGTGTAGGTCGGGTCTGATCCCACAGAAGAGCTACTGTAGCACAAACCGCTGAAAGGGTCAATGCTGGCTATGATATAATGGGGTCAGAACATTGCATTGCAGCTTGCAGAGCCACAGACCAGTCAGGTGGTGTTAATGTTATGGCTATGATTGCTCTTCAGTGTACATTTTAAATTATGTTTAAAACTTTCATATATTAAACCGTAAACATGTCATGTCATTTTCTGAACCGCTTATTCCTAATTAGGGTCGCGGGGAGGCTGGCGCCCATCTCAGCCGACTCCG
>JAQMYF010000026.1:3667445-3684106 GCA_030014195.1 Neosilurus mollespiculum
TGATAGTGACTTTAAAGCACTTCTGTAAGTCGCTCTGGATAAGAGCGTCTGCTAAATGCTGTAAATGTAAATGTAAACCCTATATTCATTATTATGGCGACACGTTGGCGCAGTGGTTAGCACATCTGCCTCACAGCAAGAAGGCCCGGGTTCGATTCCCAGGTGTTTCTGTGTGGAGTTTGCATGTTCTCCCTGTGCTTGTGTGGGTTTCCAATGGGTACTTCGGTTTCCTCCCAGAGTGCAAAAACGTGCACAGTAGGCTGATTGGCTGTTCCAAATTGCCCCTAGGTGTGAGTGTGAATGATTTTATGTGTGTTGGCCCAGAGATGGCCTGATGAGCTGTCCAGTCTGTGCCCTCACCCAGAGTCAGCTGAGATGGGCACCAGCCTCCCCTCGACCCTAATTAGGATTAAGTTGCTTAGAAAATGAATGAATAAATGAATGAACTATTCATAAATAAACACTGTTGTACACTATACACTAATCATTACAATATTAAGTAGATGTGAAACACTCCTGTTAAGACAGTGTTTAATCTATAATCCACAGGCTGTCTCCAGCGAGTCTTTTGAGCGACTTCCCATCTTCAACAAGTCAGCATGGAGACATTACCAATTAGGAGCGGAGGCGGACGACTGGAGTAACCCCAGTAGCGGGCCTCGCGATGCATCCACATTCAAAACAATCTAATACACTAACTTCCGGTGTATCAGTGACTCTCACCTGGGGTGTGAATCACGACACACTTTTTCAATCATCATTCATCCATCTTCAGTTACTCCTTTGTCCCAGGTATCTTTATGAGGATCGTAGTGGATCGCAGCGTCTGTCCCACTGTGTGTAAGTGTGACTATAGCTTGGACGGGATGTGAGTTTATTACCAGGGAGAGAATATGGACAGACAGTCGCTTTGATTTCACTGGCATGGACAATCCACCAACAGGTGGGTTTTTTGGAAGTTGGAGGAAACTGGTGAACCTGTAGGAAACCCACACAGACTCGGAAAAAAATTCCAAAACTCCACACAGACTCAAACCTGGACTCAAACTCGATCCCAGAACTCTGGAGCTATGAGACAACAACACTACTTCCTGTACTTCTGTTATAACACTGTTTATAACACATGGAGCCACTTATTAAGAAATACTGCTCATAATGCTTTATGCTTATAATGTATCATAAAGTGCTTGTTACGTTAGAAGGCTTTTGTTATGTTAGGAGGCTGAAGATATTTAGGCTTTTTAACTCTTCAGAGTGTTTTTTTAAAACCTTATTTTAAGGGGGGATAAATTAAAATAGATTTTTGATTAAATTGGTATAATAACTTTGTATTCTGGACACTTTTGTCCATAAATTTGATGTTATATTTAAAACCTTTGATAACAAATGTTAATACCTCACTCACTCATTTGCCAAACCACGTAATCCTATCAGGGTCACGGGCAGGCCTTGAACAGCTTGCCACACCATCACAGGGCTAACACATACACAACCGTTCATACTCTCACCTAGGGGCATTTCTTCCCAGCCATTGTGCATGTCTTTGGACTGTGGGAGGAAACCAGAGTACCCAGAGGAATCCCACGCAAGCATGGGGAAAACATGCAAACTCCACACAGAGACGCCTGAGCCTGGGACTCAAACCCAGGACCTTCTTGCTGTGAGGCGGACATGCTAACCACTGTACCACTGTGCTGCCCAGATGCTCATTAAAAGACAGTAAATACAGCTTTTTAATTACAGCTAAATGTCATGTTTTTGTAAAAAAAATAATTGTAAGTTAAAATAATACTTAGGAAACTAGACCTCCACCATGGTAGTACAGTCTCATCTTTGCATGGATTATAAGTGGCAGATAATGTAGATTTACAGTGCCCCCTTGGGACCTGTTCCAAATATAATTTTAAGCTCTGTATTTTTTTCTCCCGGCACATTCTGAATGATTTCCGCCATCTTGCCCTGTTGCGCAATGTTAACAAATCCTCCAAACCACCCTGGATCCAGACCGGGATCATGCCCAAAATTTAATCAGTTGGTTCTTGGCCCCAAGAACCCTAAGGTTTGTGTAAATCCATCCATCGCCCTGGGTTCGAGCCCCTTGCTCAGTGAGGGCATTTCAGTGTGGAGTTTGCACTTGTGAGGGTTTCCTCCATGCACTCCAGTTTTCTCCCACAGTCTAAAGACATGCACTTTAGGGTAATTGGCTCTTCCGAATTGCCCCTAGGTGTGAGTGTGAGTGTGAATGGTTGTGTGTGCGTTGGTTGGCCCTGCGATTGACTGGCGAGCGGTTCAGGGTGTACCCTGCCTTCGCCCAGAGCTGCTGTCCCTGCAACCCAAGTAGGATGAAGCGGGCAAATGAGTGAATGAATGAATGTATGAGTGATTTTTGTTGACTTTATGGTGCGTCTGAGAAAATCAGGAAATAAACTGGAGATAGAGTTATTATTTATCGATATGGAACAATACACAGAAACTGTGATGTGTATAACTTTAATATGACATGCAAATGCAGTGCTGTAGTTTGTTACCAGCCAGTGAATGAAAGTGCAGGATGCAGCAGACCGGCTTTAACAGGTTTGTGAAGTACAGTATGTGTGTGATGGATTTCAGTCCTTGCATATAAGTTGTATATGATGGTGGATTGAATTTCTCATCATCACGCTCACTGACTGTAGAGGTACAGTAGGGTTCAGAGAGCCGGAGGTGACAGAGAGCGTCCTCTTGTGGGGCTGCTGCTGGGTGAGGTGTGGGGCGACTGGTAAGGAGACAGAGCCTGCAGCACACGGCCGCTCCGCTCCTGGATCACATGCTTTTGGAGAAAGAGAGTGCGTTAAATCGTTTATTAAAATAGGATTCTCTATTAGTAATAATTCTCTTTCTCCGTATGTGCCATAAACACTACATTTGCATCATACAGGATCGTAATGAATGCCTCAGACACCCACCCATGGTCCGTCAGGGCCGAAGAGCTCCAGGAAGTTCCCAATAAACTCACGGGATTTCTCTTCCCATTTCAGTATGAGGTCGTGGCTTTTCTCTTCCACGCGGTGCACTAAGTGTTTCGACTTCTCTTCCACTGTTCTCACCGTCTCTTTCATTTTATCCACCTGGTTCTGTAGGCGATACTTTTTCTCCTGCAATGATAAACAGGAAGTGACTCATTATGGTGTATTTCCTGTATGTTAGACATTCATGGAATTGACATCTAACACAGAATTACATAGAATACATTCCTTCATCGTTCATTTGCCAAACCGTTTGCCAGATCCTACTTAGAGTCACAGGGAGGCTCGAGCATAACTGGGCGAAGGCCGGGTACACCCTGTACAGCTCACCAGTCTGTCGCAGGGCCGACACACACACAACTATTCACACTCATACCTAGGGGCACTTTAAAACAGCCAATTAGCCCACTGTGCATGTCTTTTGGCTGTAGGTGGAAACCGGAGTACTTGGAAGAAACCCACGTAAGCACAGGGAGAACATGCCAACTCACAGTAAGGCGCTCGTCGAGCCCAGGACCTTCTTGCTGTGAGGCGGACATGCTAACCACTATGCTACCATACTGCTCTACATACGATACAGTGGATGGCTAATTTGATTTTCTTACATTGATAAAACCAACATTCAATTCTCGTGCGGTGTATCCTCTTTGCAGGTTTCTTCGCACGTAGACGTCGTAGTCGCGGACGATGCGTGTGATGAGGTCGGAGGTAGAAATGCCTTCTGTTCTTTGTGTGGCAACAAACATTCCTAAAAAACCACCACCACCAACAGCAACAAAATATAATACACCTTTACAATCTACAGAATGGATTATGTGCAGTAATAAAGTATATAAAGCAAATAAAAGGCCCCACCTGCTGCTTTGATATGTTTATACACATCTTCTGATCCTGCAGAAGTGTATGGGATGTCGTCATGGGCCACAAAGTCAATCTGCATAAAAAAAGCTATTTTAATATGTCATAAATAAAATTTAAATATACTTAGGTCATGAATTAAGGTCATGGGGTGATGATTTGAATTTGAACTGGAACATGATGGGGTTACGCTCTACTGACGCTGTGTTTCTTCAGGAACTCAGGAGTGATGGTCCACAGGGCATCTCGGACCACCTCGTCTACGTAGCGGCAGTGTATGAGAGCTTCATAACGCTCGGCTTCGGTCATCACCGTGTAGCCTTTGTACTTGTGTGTCAGCTTGTCGCTGCAAACTGAAACACACACATATAAGTAGCTATGTTTGGTATATGAATAAATATTCTTTACAGTAAGTGACGTCTGAAAGTTCTCCTTTAAGTGCAGGTTATGGCTCTCAGTTCAGAGAGCACCACTTGCGATGATCTCCATGAGCTGCGGGTTGTTTTGAAACATCCCTGGTCCTGCCTCAGTCCCTGTCTTGTCATTGGTTGGCTGGCTACTTTTTTTTTTGCTTTGCTTGATTTTTGATGTATTAATCCCGCAAGGGAAATTATTGCCTCTGCATTTTACCCATCCAAAGTGAGCACATACACACTCGGATCAGTGGGCTGCCACACATAACCATTCACACTCACATTCAGCTACGGGCAATTCGGAACAGCCAATCAGCCTAATGTGCATATCTTTGGACTGGTGAAGGAAAACAGAGTCCCTGGAGGAAACTCCACACAAAAATGCCCGAGACAGGGGCTTGAACCCAGGACCTTCTTGCTGTGAGGCAGATGTGCTAACCACTATACCACTATACCATTGTGCCGCCCGGAAAATGGACCTTTTATTTTTTTAATGGTCAGTGTGTCTGTGAGTGTACTTCTTAGGCTCACCTCCAACAATCAAGCATGTGTTGGGGAACAGATTCTTGGCTTGCATAAGGGCACGGGCGTGGCCCGAATGGAAGAGGTCGAAAATTCCATCAGCATAAACCCTGACAGGCCGGTGAGCTGCGGAAGAACAACAACAACAAAAAAAAAGGGCTTGTGTTATCTCAGCACTTTACCATTTCAATTTTTCATTTAAAAAGTGGATTTGTTTTATTTAAAAGCGCAGAAGGACAGATTACCAGGAGTGCCACGTCGAGCCTGGGCTAAAGTCACCTTATCATAGGGGATTTCAGAATGACTGGTTGAATCTTTAGCAAAGATGGCAGGTTCCCGTAAACTCTGGAAGGAAAAAACATTAATTTTGTAGGTATTTTTATTGTACATTTGAAATAAGAATTCCTAACATCCTTTAAGAGAACAAGGAGAATGATTTGATATTATATACAGTAGGTACATGGAAATCCATACATCTGTCTTGTGCATGCTTTAGGCCTGTTGTGGCATCACAATTTGGCAGTAGTGGCTCAGTGGATAATGCTCTGGGTTACTGATCAGAATGTCGGCAATTCAAGCCCCAGGACGACCAGGTTGCCACTGTTGGATCCTTAAGCAAGGCCTTTCACCCTAAGTTACATAGTTGTCTGAATGACATATAAACGTAAGTCGCTAAATGTTAAAATTAAATTTTGGACATCGCAAAGCACCTTCTTGAAAAGTGGGCCTTTCTGTGCCTATATCACGTACAGTGGTTCAGTGGTTAAGGCTCTGGGTTACTCATCAGAAGGTTGGTGGTTTAACTGCCCCTAACCACCAAGTTGCCACTGTTGGGCCCTTGGGCAAGGCACCCTAAACTGCTCAGGTCTCCCCCTTTTCTCACTAATGCAAGTTTCACGCAGATACCCGTGGTACCTTGGGGAGGAAACAAAAGGTGCTGATGTAGGAAAAGTTTTTTTTCCCTCGTCCTCGTCATCTTCCCTTCGAAGGCATGATTCTGCAGCAATAGCTGGGGTGAAGATTCGCAGCCTTTTATATCACGGAAAAAAACGTACGATCACTGTGAGCGTCGTATGGTACCACCGGAGATTGTCGATGCTCACACGTTGTTCGCTGTGGTCATACGATGCTGGCGGTGGTGTCACGTCGTCACGCGGAAACCACAGGTTTTCATCTTTCCGTAGAAATGCGGTGGAAAAATCAGACATGATAGAATTTACCGCGAGCAGCTGCAGAAGGCTGCGGTGCTCATTGTTCTCTGTGGCAACTTGCGATACACACGACGACAATCACATGTTGCTCTGCGGTGTTCTACAGAAGCATTTTCGTGAACTTCTGCCGGTCAAGTTGGGTCGGTGTGAAAGAGGTATAAATAAGGGCATCTACCAAATGCTATAAATGTTAGTGTATATTAGCGTAATTTTCAAGTTGACTATCCCGTATGCGATTTTTTTTTCTGGTAAAATGTCATTTGAATTTTCTAGGGTTACAGGAATTCCAGTTTGAAGGTAAGATTTGGACCCTATTTACATAGATTGCATGATTAATATGATCTTATCAAACTTTACTCAAAATTTCTGGACAACTCATGCTTTCGTATATACAGTAATATACATTTCTTTCATGATTTTTTTTCCAAGTTCTTTCTTTCTCATAAGTGGGGCTGGTGGTGTAGTGGAATCCCTGTTAGACCCCCACCGTGCAAAGATGCCTGGGCAAGGTCTTAGGCCACAGGTGTGCCTCTGTTCACCCAGCAGTATAAATGGGTACCAGTAAAAATGATGGGAAGGTAACCTGCGATAGAATAGCATCCCCACCAGGAGGAGCTGAACTTCTAGTCGCTTCATGCTACAGAAACCGGGATAAGCTCAGAAGCCCAACAGACCTCATCATGAACCGAATGCAATTTTATTGATCATGAGTTTTTATTTCATTATAACTATTACACATGAGAAGGATATTTGATGCACTACAAACGCTGTCATTCATAAAAATACTGTGTTTCAAACCACTCTCATGTCATGTAATAGTCATACTGTTACTCATTTCAATGGATCGGTGTAATGTGCTCGTAAAGTCATTTCTATATTGATACTTTAGATGCAATAATCTGTACCACACCTCCTACATACAACGTCCGCTTACATAATTCTGTCTCTATCTGGAATTTAGATAAGAAGCTGCAGTAATATTTCCAACACACATGAATACTACATAAATAAACAGTACATGTGTACATCATCTAACTGATATGTGATGTTGTCAGTGGTCTTTGGACCATCAGCTGTTAGGAGTATAAACTCAAACTGGCCAATGAAACCCAGGCAAGAGGAATAATCATGTAATCTTTACAGCGTACACTTCTTTTTTGATTTTAAACCTGCAGTATAAACCCTAAAGATGATGGAGCCTATTTCAGCCGACTGTAGGTGAAAGCAGGGTACACCCTGAACAGCTCGCCAATGCAGGGCCAACATACGCACGAGTATTCACACTCACACCTAGGAGCAATTTGGAACAGACAATTAGCCTGATGTGCATGTTTTTGGACTGTTGGAGGAAACCGGAGTGTCTGGAGGTAACCTGGGGAGGACATGCAAACTCCACACAGAAATGCCCTTCGCCGAGCCCGGGAAATTCTTACTGTGGGGCGGACGTGCTAACCACTATGCCACTGTGCCGCCCTAAGCAAATCATGTCAATGAATATAATGACTCAGTGACTCATTTGCCGAAACTATAAATCCCATTAGGGTCGTGGGGAGGCTGGAGCCTATCTCAGCCAACACCGGGCCAAGGCGAGGTACACCTGAACAGCTCACCAGAGCGTCGCAGGGACAACACATACACACAACCATTTACAGTCACACTCCCACCTAAGGGGCAATTTTGAACAGACAGTTACAGCCAGTCACCCTAATATGCATGTTTTTGGACTGTGGGAGGAAACCAGAGTACCCGGAGGAAACCCATGCAAGCACAAGGAGAACATGCAAACTCCACACAGAAACACCCATGCCAAACTCAAACTCAGGACCTTCTTGCTTTGAGGCCACACCGCCATTAGTGTAGCGAGACTTTTTTATCTGTTTGCACTAAAACGCCATCCAGGGAAACTATTTAGATCTCAGCTGTTCATGCTTTGAACCAAACGGCTGCATATGTTTTCACTTTTACCCCTCTGTACCTTCAGCAGCAATACTTTAGCAGTAAGATTATGACGGCACTCACCCTACCCGCAGGACCTCTGCGTTTCTGCTGACTGTGAGCCTGTTGGCCACGGGATCCCCTGCGTCTCCTCTTTGACATGCTGTAGAGACTCTGTCCAGGCACGACTCGGCACCTCCACAGCCACCACGTACCACCGAGCGCACACACTCGTGCGAGGGCAGTTAGAGTAAGCCGTTATGTCATGGAGCAAATGTACAAAGTTCAAAGTTCACCTTGAATACAGAACCTAGAACAATCATTTTTAAAGACCTGCCAGTGTATAAATGACCCAGAATAAAACCAGTGATGATGTCGTGCTCCATGGGAGGAGCGATTAACTGCTCAGGGTTATTTTAAGAGGAGATATGGCTACAAATCTTTGATTATGTTAGATTGATTGTCCTTAGTTGTTCAGTGAATGGTTCCACTGCCCTGTTTTGCATTTTATGTCAATGTAGAACATATCAGAAATTTATTCTAAATAAAATGTTATTAATTTAAATACTAAAGATGTAGAAGATATTCCACGATTAGATTCCATACATGTAAATCATTTGACCTTCTAATAAAATGCAATGTGAAGTATATTCTTTAATGATCATTTCGGTGATACAGTCAGTGTGGCTTGAGTTTCTTATCTTTATTTTATCTTTTTATCCAGTGTTTTTCTTTTTTTTCACTTCTGTCACCTTTCACATTGCAGAAAACTTCTTCCTATTCAGGCTTATTTTTTTCCTTCTATCTATATTTATTCAGTTTCTGTTTATTCTCCTGATTACCATTTTAAAAGTCTATCAATCCATCCATCCATCCATCCAGCCATTCATCTATCCATCATTCCAACCATTCTTCAGTCCATCAAGCCGTTCATACATCCATCCAGCCATTGATACATCCATCCATCTGTCCAGCCATCCATCCAGCCATTCATCCATACATCCAACCATCCATTCATCTACCTATTCATCTATCCATCTTTTCAGCCATTCATCAGTCCATCTAACCATCCATCCATCCATCCAGTCATTCCATTTTCCATCCATCCAGCCATCTATACATCAATCCATACAGTTGTTTATCCATCTATCTAACCATACATTCATCTATATGTAACCCTACATATACATCTATCTATCCATCCATCCATCCATCCATCCAATCATTCTATTTTACATCCATCCAGCCAGCCATTCATTCAGCCATCTATATATCAATCCATACAGTTTTTTATCCATCCATCTAACCATCCATTCATCTATTCATCTATCCAGCCATACATCCATCAAGCCATTCATCCATCTGTCCATCCAGCCATACATCTATCCAGCCATCCATCCATCTGTCCATCCATCCAGTTATTTGTCCACACATCCAGCCATCCATCCATCTGTCCACCCATCCAGTTATTCGTCCACACATCCAGCCATCCATTCATCTGTCCATTAATCCAGCCATTCTTCAGTCCATCCAGCCATTCATCCATCCATCCAGGCATCCATTCATCCATCCATCCATACAGATAGATTCATAGATATTTTCTTTTTCTTTATCCCAATTAGGGTCGCAGGGAGGCTGGCGCCCATCTCAGCCGACTCTGGGCGAGGGCAGAGTACACCCTGGACAGCTCGCCAGGCTCATCCATACACTCATTCCATTTATCCATACATCTAGTCAGCCATTCATCCATCCATCCTTCCATCCAACCATCCAGCCAGCAGGCCATCCATCCATCTAGCCATCCATCCATCTGTCTGTCCATCATCTACTGCATTTTTTGTCATGGTCTCAGGGAAGCTGGAGCTAATCCCAGCTGACTTCTGTTGAGAGGTGGGATACACTCTAAACAGGTTACCAGTCCTCAGATTCACACCAACAGGCAATCTGGAGAAGCCGGTTGCCTAATCTACATGTCTTTGGATTGTTGGAGGAAACCAAAACATTGAGAGAACATGATAACTCCACACAGAAAGACCCAGAATCTTCGTGCTGTGAGGAAACAGTGCTAACATCTGCACCACCGAGTTGAGTCATATTTTATAATGAAACGACTTGTTCAGATGAAGACATCATGTCTTACTCTCTAGATGTCTCATTCCTCTCTTCCAATACATTATTCTTCTCACTCTTCTAAGCAACCACGGCCTTCTCGACGTTCCTGAAATAGTGATTCACATAGCATGTTGATTTTAAGAACACTGATGGCTTCTCATCATCCGTCTTGTAGTTAGCAATCAGGTTGGAGTCCCCAGGGGAAACTGATTACATCTAGGTGCACTTTTCTGATGCTGAGAGCAGTATCCGGGCTGATGGTGTGAAGTAGATCAACAGAACTGTCTGAGATAGTGAACTCACTTTAAATCATGTGTTGTTGTTGTTTTTTTTATCTAATGAAGAATGTTCCAAAGACTGTTTCAGTTGCGTTCTTACTTGCTGACCTGTAGCCTTATGCAGATTTATATATAATAACGATTAAAAAAAACAACAACCTTGAAGCCTTTTGGTCTTCATCCGCCTCTACTGCAAGTGTGATGCTGCATTTTCTGACTCTTTTCTGATGGAGATGTGCCACTTGGTAAAAAGGGAATATACATATACAGCTGTTTGGTTTAGAGCATGCACAGCTGAGCACAAAATAGTTTTCCTGGATGATCTTTTCAAATGACTTGCTACACTAATGACGGCACGGTGTTGTAGTGGTTAGCACATGTGCCTCACAGCAAGAAGGTCCTGGTTCGTTTCCTGGGCTTGGGAATTTCTTTGTGGAGAGCATGTTCTCCCAGTGTTTGCGCAGGTTCCCTCAGGGTACGCCGGTTTCCTCCCATGGTCCAAAGATATGCACGTTAGTCTGATTGGCTGTTCTAAATTGACTGTAGGTGTGGATGTGAGCGTGGATGGTTGAGTGTGTGTTGCCCTGCGATTGTCCCGTGAGCTGTTCAGGGTGTTCCCTGAGATAGGCGCAGCTCAGCACTAGGATTAAGCAGTTCAGCAAATGAGTGAGATACAGATGACAAGTACTGATATTGCTGTGTTCATCATCAATGATTATTATGCTGTGTTTTAATAATACTCTCGAATAGAAGAAGAAGAACAACAAGAAGAACAACAAGAAGAACAACAAGAAGAACAACAAGAAGAACAAGAAGAAGAACAAGAAGAAAAAGACCATAAGTGTTTACTCCATAGCTTCCAGTAGATGGCAGTAGATCCTCTTGAGGCAGGCCCCACTAAACCCTCAAATCAGTTTAGTGTTCATATAACAAAACACTCATCCCTGTAATTAGCTTTTTGATAGAAAAAAAAATAGAATTGCTAAGGTGCACAATACACAACAAGCCAGCGCTCACTCAACATTTACTATCCCATTACCAGTGAGTTAGCACAGTATGTAGACTATTATTATTATTACACCAACAATAACTTGCTGATTAAATAGGAGTTACATTATTAAATCACATCTATATCCAAAGAAGTAATATACAGTGGGCCACCGGTTGATCTCGAAAGGGCTTTGTCAGCACCCCAAGTGCAGCATGCATGGCCTTGTATTGTCTTCTAAAGTAACATGGAAGCCAGCCACCCCACTGTGTCTCCGAGGCATTCCCTCAGTGCAGGACATATCGCAAAGCAGATTATCACAATCACCTGCCAGAGTTACTCACTAGCTGCATTTAACAGTGGCGTTACGCCAGGACACGAGTCTACAGCTGCTTTATCTGCCACCAGCTTCGGGGAAGTGGGTCAAATGAGCTGCCACCTAAATTAATAGAATGAATTTTTGGCATGGAGTCGGCAGAATGACACGCATCGAACACGCAGGCTCAGTTTGGACAAACCCCAAGGGACAGGAATTCCTTCTCAGAAGGATCCAGCTATCCTTCAGAAGTGTGCCGTTATGGTGGAGACTGCGCCATTGTTCAAGTAAAACTGTACTGCACCACCTTGCATTCGTTTTCACCCCTATAGTTTTACAAATTGAGTATAAGATGAAGGTAACTGAACGATACGTCATGACTCCGCACGAAATGGCTTATAATATGGAAGTGGGAGGAAACACCTATAAAGTTAACAAATATATTTATCAAAAAAGTAGAAGGTGTAGACCCTGTTCCTCTAAAATACATAAATTATATCTGATATGACCAGATGACATCCAGGAATCATATGATATAATTGCATCGCTATACAGTATGATCCTGAGCGCACAATGCTAAAATCACAGACACGGTTTGTCATCGTCCCTTGGAACAGGCGGTGTCATCAACGTCACTTTTTAAAAATTTTTAAATAAATCTCATTTTAGTTTGTTCTTCTTGCGTTTCTGTGTAGTACACATGCAAGATTCTTGCTGACACCTCACACCCTAGCCATGGTCTTTTCAACCTTTTGCCCTCTGGCAGGAGATACCGGAGCATCAAGAGCCGAACAAATCGCCCGAACAATACCTCCTTTTCGTGGGCTATCAGGCTCCTCAATGATCTACCTCAGAGACAATTGCAAACACTCAGCTATGCGCAATAATGATTCCTGTACCGATGTGCCTTAATGTTAAAGTATTTATGTATTTATTTATCTTGTTTTATGTTTAAATTTGCATTTAATGAGAAGTCTTTCATTTATTTTTTTATGTGTTAGACTGACTGCACCATGGGCAGCGAGTGCCAAAATGAATTTCGCTGTTGGTTACATGACAATGTCAATAAAAAGCTATTCCAGCTATTCTATTCTGTTATATGCTAAATCTTTAAATTAGTTTGAAAACACGCCAGTTACACAGCTCTTATCCTGAGCTCGCCCAACACACAGGACTCACCTGAATCTGTCATGGTTAAAATCTATTAAAAAAAAAGTATCCACAACTCATTTTAGTTTGCTTTTTCTTACGGTTTCATGTAATATATAGTTAAACTTTGAATGCATATAAAGAGATGCTGTTACACAACACTTGTGCTCAGCTCACCTGCCTCTGTCATGGTTAAATATGTAAAAATCACCCATCAAAATCTTGTTTATGTTTGATTTTCTTTTTGTTTCTGTGCAGTATATACTAAAACTTTAAATGAGTTTAAAGAGATGCTGTTACACAACACTTGTGCTCTGCTTGTGGAGGGCGTGGAGCTTTCCTGCCTCTGTCACGGATAAAATATTACAAAATACACTATGAAAATCTTGATAAAGTTTTTTTTTTATGTTTCCATGTAGTATATACTATAACAATTATTTGCATCAGGCTTGGTGGATATTGCTGAATAGTTTTAACATTCCTGGCATGACATAACAAACATATCTCATATATCAAAGACCTGCAAACAAAGGTGGTTTTATTACAATTTTAAAAAATCCATAACAGGTTCTTACTTTTGCAACCTCACTCACTCACTCACTCACTCACCCATTTGTCATGCCGATTAATCCTACTAGGGTTGCAGGGAAGCTGGAGCCTGTCTCAGCAGACTCTGGGCTCTCTGAAGAGACCATCACAGGGCCAACACACACACAACCATTCACACTCACCACAGCCTAATATGCATGTTTTTGGACTGTGGGAGGAAACTGGAATAGCTGGAGGAAACCCGTGCAAGCATAAGGAGAACATGCAAACCTCACACAGAAACGCCCGAGCCCGGGGCTCGAACCCAGGACCGTCTTGCAGTGAGGTGGACGTGCTAACCACTATGCCATCGTGCTGCCTACTTTTGCAACCTTTTTTGTTAAACCCTTGTATAAAATTTTTGAAAGAGTTTATATTCTACAAATATTTAACATTCTATTGTGCAAATAAAATTATGAACTCATAATCAAGTTTATTTGGTCTCCGGGTTGTAACACTACACAACATGGAAAGGTTCACATGGGGTGAACACGTATGCAAAGCACTGTGTTAGTCCTCCTGCCACTGTCAGTCTGCTCTCTGTGATCTGAAACATTGCCAATTGATTTATTATTGCTGACACCCAAATGATGACAGAACAGTTATGTAATGAAGGCATGACTATAACCTTTAATAATCGTTTTCTTGATAGCCTCCAACAGTAGTGATATCCAAGCAAGTAAACGGCAGAAGAGTAGTCATGAACGTCATCTGATCAGCATCTGCACCTGTCAGGCATCCAGAAAAAACACCAATCAACATGTCAGCTTTCTAGGAACTGTGCAAACATTTGGAAATTTTGAGTGGGAAGCTGAACAACGTCTGATGCGTATCGATTTTGATGGCGCTCTATAAAAAACCCAATGTAGCCACTGGTAATCGAATATAGGTCCGCACGGCAATGGAGTGGTTAGCACGTCCACCTCGCAGGAAGACGCTCCTGGTTCGTCGAAAGCATTTCTGTGTGGACTCTGGTTTCCTTCCAAGTTCCAAAGACATGCACATTAGGTTAATTGGCTGTTCCAAATTGCTGCTAGGTATGAGTATGGATGGTTGTGTGTGTGTTGGCCCTGAGATGGACTGGTGGAGCTGTTCAGGGTGTACCCCATCTTTGCCCAGAATCGGCTGAGGAAGACTCCAGCCTCCCCGCCGCCCTCATAGGATTAAGCGGCTCAGCAAATGAGTGATTGAATGAATAATTAAATATAATACACAACAGATGTCTTCATACGTAGCTATAGCTTTGTTGGCAAGCCAGCGCAAAGTTAAATTAGCCAGGTTATCTGTGCAGTAATAGAGCCTGGTGTGAAAATGTGGTCCATGTCTGAGCTCGTAATTCAGCTGCCCTGGCTTTCAAAGAGCTGGAGAAATGATGACCGCAAACATTCCTCAACACCTTGTGCCAGGTCGCATTCAAAGGTTACATGCCTTTTGTTTTCAGAATCACAAATAATGACACTTGGATTTCCAGGAAGCAAAGAAGACATGATGGATGAGCGAGTGATGCAAGCAGGAGATTTATTTTATTAGCAACTCAGTAGCATAACTTCTCAGCTCCTTCACCGTGAGGATTCAGGGATACTGTACGTTGGATATGTTCACAGATATCATGCCGGCGAGTCACAGTCAGGCATCTGTTCATATAAAATATCATCCTCTATATCTGATTAATCTTCTATGATCGATAGTCCCCTGTTTTATGCATAGATGGCAGGACATAAGGTCAGTCCTTTTAACAAATTTATTCATCGAGGAATTTTGAGCTGATATGTAATCCGTGTGTCCATTCTGTCCCTGGCATTGTGTAGTCCTGTTCAGGTTTGCTCTGCAGTGCTCATTTGTGTATTTGTGGGACTTGTGGCATCTTGATTTATGAGGTGGCAGTACTAGCATGCCTCTCTTGTTCCTGTCCCAGGCAGCTGTACTGTATAAGCAGTGGATTTCTGGGGATTTGTGGGCACACGGCAAGTTTGGGTTCCATGAGCACACTGCCTGAGTATGCACGCACCACCCTTTAACTCCTTCTTTTGGGTAATAGCCTTTTGTTAGTCATGGGCATCCACTGACCATGTGGTTACACGGCAGAGGTGAATATGTTAGGTGGAAAAGAACGACAGAGAAGATACTGCCGCAAGATGGAGTTATCATCTACAGATCCTGTTTCTTTTAAAGGGGAGATATTATGCATTTTAGGCTTTTCATTTATCCATAAATCTTGGTACAATATTGAATAGCCGTGTTAGACGACAGCATAGTGTCCAATAATGAGATTAAAGCATGTTGAATTTTCCCTCTGGGCTATTTGAGTTGGCTGTAAGTAAAAGGTTTCACTCAAGGTTTCACACAGAACAAGAAGGTCCTGGGTTTGATTCCTGGGCACCACTGTATCGTATGTAGTTGTTAGCATGTCCGCCTCACAGCAAGAAGGTCCTGGATTTGATTGTCCAGGGTGTACCCCGCCTTTGCCCGGAGTCGGCTGAGATGGGCGCCAGCCTCCCCGCAACCCTAATTAGGATTAAGCTGCTTAGAAAACGAATGAATGAATTAATAGTCATCAAATCACGGTGCGCTGGGCCTTCTTATTAGCTGGCCTTCCCCCCCACTTCCTCCTACCTTCCTACCAAAAATCAAGAGAGTGAGGTTAAAATTGCCCCTAGGTGTGACTGGATTAGTCTTCCATCCAGGGTGTATTCCCACCCAGCATTCCAGATCCACCAAGACCTAGACCAGGATAAAGTGCTCACTGAAATTAAAAGAATGGATCTATAACGATATAAAGATATAAATGACAGGTTTATAGCCAGACTTGGATTTCACGTTAGATGGTTTAAGTATCAATATCCATGCCGATTCTTTTTCGCCACTGGGAACGAGCATGTGACACGGAGCATTCTCAGGCCATGGTCAAACTGATTGTCTTTCACCCTCCCCTCCTCCTTCTCTCCTTGTTTTCTACCCTGCACAGAGTTTCAGCTGCTGGAGCTGATGAAACATCCTCTCAGTTGCTGGATGACCAAGGGCGAGAGGTTAATGAGTGTTAGGGAAGCTCAACACAGCCTACAGCACAGGAGGAATCTAATTAGGAGTGTGACTTGAGCAACACTGTCAGTCAGCACTAACGTCTCATTCATTAAAGGAGAGAACGCATGGCATCGCTCATATTAATAGTTAAACTGACTTCTACATTATAAGTCGACACTGCTCACACCTCACCCAAATGAGGATGGGTTTCCCTCCTGGGCCTGGTTCCTCTCAAGGTTTCTTCCTCGTGTCAACTGAGGGAGTT
>JAQMYF010000026.1:3761757-3800295 GCA_030014195.1 Neosilurus mollespiculum
GCGCTGTCACTGCACACACACACACACACACACACACATTTTTTTCTTATTTTCTTGTCCTGAAAGGGAAATTTTGCTCTGCCTGACACACACACATACTCTCTGACACACACACATTAAAACAGTGAGCACACACACAGGAGCAAGGCCAGCCACAAAGCAGTGCCTGCGAGTGATTGGGGGTTAGGTGCCTTGCTCAAGGGCACTTCAACCATAAAGGTGGAGGAAAGGGAGGGGACCCCCGCCTGCACACATTTTTGCTGCCAGTCTGGGAATCAAACCAGCGACCTTTCAGTCCCAAACCCTCTTCTCTAACCAGTAGGCCATGGCCCCCATTATTAGCTTTTTAATGGGCACAAGCTGCACATAAATCCATCTACATTATTTAAAATGTGTCAAAGAGCAAATCTGACTACAAACCTGCACAAACATACTCTTTAATGAAAGATTTAAGAAAAAAGGCAAGATTTGTCTTTGGAAGGGAGTATTAAGTGTGAAATGGGGTTTGTGTGTGTTTTTGTGCTAATAAGTGAAGATGAAAGTGGTTTAGGAGTGACATAATCAGCGAGAGAGAGAGAGAGAGAGAGAGAGAGAGAGAGAGAGAGAGAGAGAGAGAGAGGGAGGGAGGGAGAGAGAGATGTAATTCATGCTAGAGTTTTGTTCTGAAGAAGACAGCAGATCATCCAACAATGCCATGAAATGTCGAGAGCGTGCATCAAAGCCTGACACTGGGCTGTAGCTCAGATGATCTAGCCGTCTGAAAGAAGGATATTTCATAATATCTGGGGGGAAAAACACAAATCAATCGAGTAAATGGTCCTCCTGGTAGCTAATGTACACAAAAAAGCAAACCAATCACCAAAGGAGAACAGAGGTTTCCTGATTAATTATAAAAACCCTTTTCTCTACGTACCCAGAGAGGACAGTGGATATTTTAACTGACTTAAAAGACAAGAGACCCGACTCCAAGTTTCTTTAACAACACTGAAGTGGATTCTTTTCTAACAGCACCTTTAAAGTCTTGTCCCTTATATTATATATTAGCATATTCTACTTGGTGCAACCTGATTGGTTTGCTATTTCAGTATAATCACCTATTATTGAATGAGGACGGAACGGTGGTGTAGTGGTTAGCACGTCCGCCTCAGAGCAAGAAGGTCTTGGGTTTGGGTCCTTGCTCGGGTGTTTCTGTGTGGAGTTTGCATGTTCTCCCAGTGCTTGCCTGGGTTTCCTCTGGGAACCCTGGTTTCCTCCCACAGTCCAAAGACATGCACATTCGGCTGATTGGCTGTTTCAAATTGCCCCTTGGAGCGAGTGTGAATGGATGTGTGTGTCGGCCTACGATGGTCTGGCAATGGTCTGGCGTAAGCCTCCCTGCGAACCTAATTAGGATTAAGGGGTTTGAAAAATGAATGAATGTATGAGGCGTTTTTTTCAAATCTGGTGACAGGGATGTATCTTGTTTTGCAGCGAAACCCTCTTTGTTGTTGCGTTGAACTTTTGAAATACCTTTGACTAATGCACAGAAAAGACCAGGTCCGGGTTTAACCTGAAATAATGTGTGCGAAATCCCAGCTATCAGCTCTCGTTTCTCCGGGCAGATTCCAAATTCATGTATCAGATGCACATTATTGCTTTGCTCTTGAGGAAACCGGAGGAAACATTAAGGGAAGGAACAATAACAATACATAACAACACGATTCCTCATTCATGCTGTTACCATAGCGCTGCTCTGTTTGAAATCTTCAATCTCACACATCATTAATACGAGAGCTCTGGAACAGCTTATTTCTTACGTGCTAGATTTTTCATGTGCGTGTAGCACCCTTGTGTAGCATATTATCAGCGCTTAACGTTTGGTGTGCACTTTAATTAGTCCTAAAATATTCAAGCAACCTTTACAACCTCTCAGTGCCTCATTGGCTCTGACAGTCAAAACATTATCCATCTTCCTCCATCTGACCGTCTCTCTTTTGGGCTTGGATATGGCTGACTCTGTCCTGGCTGTTGTGATTATTACTGTCTAATTCCACACCCATGATGCATTGGGAGATTTTCATGGTTTCCTTCGGAATGTGCCGTATGTTTTTACCTGAGGGGGTTGAAGACCTCCTCCAGACCCCGTTCTATGGGGCCAACATTCACCTACACTTACTTTCACAGCTAGGTGCAATTTGGAATAACCAATTAGCTGAATGTGCATGTCTTTGGACTGTAGGAGGAAACCCGAGCACCCACATGAAACCCAAGCAAGCATCTACATGATACCCAAACTGCACACAGAAATATCTTCACCGACCACAGGTCTTAGACCAGGACCTTATTGCTGTGAGGGCTAGAGCGCTAACCCCTACACCACCATGCCCCCTGTCGTGTGGTGTCATATGTGTTATGTTCATACACACACGAACCCACACACACACACACACACACACACAGATATTTCAATGTCAGATTATCGCAGGACATTATCTATCCCTCTGGGTGGCTCAGTGATATAGTGGTTAGCACTTCTGACTCTCAGCAAGAAGGTCATGGGTTCAACTTTAGAAGTAGTTCTAGTAGTTAGAGGTCTAGTAGTAGAGGTCAGACCATTATCATAGAAGAATGTTGTACCTGGTTCCCATTTATCTTAATCTCTTATCTCTTACTATAGCGGATTGCTTCACCAAAACACTGAAGGAGCTCAATCAGGAGACTTAAATATTTTAGAGGGCGCTCTCGAGTGCCTAATCAGTGCTCGCTACCTGTTCTTCAGTAGGTCCACTGAGACGGTAGTAATAGTGCTTAATCAGGCTGATTCTACTCAAGAGTTTTATCCTTGTACTGCAATCCTGCCTTCAGACTGCCCAAATCTGACCGAGGTGACGGTAGGAGTTGAAAAGTAACAACAGTGTAATTAAGAGAAAAAAATTATAAATAGATGTGCAATGGGAGGAAACATGAATGAGCACTGGAGGGGGGTTTAAATAACACAACGAGATGAGATGGGCGCTTTCCCATCGTCTGATGTGAATGAATGTATCTGGAGGAGAGAGTAAACCCTGTGGCAGTCACAGAGGCAGATGAGATTAGAGGGATTAAGGGTCAGAATCGAATCTGCTTTTCGTTTGTAAGGAAGAAAGTGGCGTCAGTCGTCATCATATGTCACACGTTCATTCATAGGCACAAGAAGCTCATTAACGTGGAATCAGCTTTTAGTGCATACATTCTTCCTAAAAAGCCCTCAATACCCCGAGGTGGTGCCATCCTAGGTCACTCTCTAACCGTCTCTCCCTCTGCGTATGTAATGGAAGTTATATTTAGGAGCTTTGCTTTGCTTAAGAATATGGCTAGGCGGTTACGATATGCTGGTACAGTGGAAGGCTGCGCACATTTTAAATAGTCATGCGTGTAATATAATACATATACAGATAAACAGTAGCATCATGGGATAGACAGTGCTATCTTCTGTGCAAATTAAATTAATTCATTCATCCATTCATTTTCTAAGCTGCTTAATTCTAATTAGGGTCATGCGGAGGCTGGCACCCATCTCAACCGACTCGCTGAGAGGGCGGGGTACATCCTGGACATCTCGCCAGACCATTGCAGGGCCAACACACACACACACACACAAACAACCATTCACACTCACACTCATACCAAGGGGTGATTTGGAACAGCCAATTAGCCTACTGTGCATGTTTTTTGGACCGTGTGAGGAAACCAGAGTACCCGGAGGAAGCCCACACAAGCAGGCAGAAACACCCTCACCGAGCCCGGGACTCGAACCCAGGACCTTCTCACTGTGAAGCAGACATGCTAACCACTAGAAACGTACTATGTACCTCAACTGATACACGTGATCAACAAATTCAGGCAAAAATGGCGTCGTTGCTTAAATGAATAAAAGTTATTTTTTATGACATCATCTTCGATTCAAGTACCTTTCAATATGTAATGACAGTCAAAAGTAGAAGCATTTTCACTTCGGTACGTTTTTGCCCGTATCCTTTCACCTTGAAGTAAGCTTTCGTCACATGATGTATCACATGGTGTATATTTTCACTTAAGTCTAAAGTCTTAGCTTTCTTAGTTAAGGACATTACTATTTGTGAATCTTTTCAATTGTTTATCAAAAACATGGAAGAACCACCATTGTTTTTGGTACATATCATCCAGAGAGAAAGGGAAGGAGAAAAAACAGAGAGACACAAAGCGAGAGAAGCTGGGGTGTAAGTTACCGTCCTGACATGCATTCGAACCGCACGAGCATCACTTTACATGATATCACCACCATCCCCAATTCAATAATAATGGAATTAATGGAATTAATTGTAAAGTATATTTAAAACACACACACACACACACACACACAATCATCAAATCCTCCAAGGGTTTGCGTAGAAGTTCAAATCAACCTTGGGGCAACAGTTACCTAGACAACCCACTTACAATGTGGTAACCGAATGCTAACAGGTCTTGAAAGAATCTCTGGACATTTTGCATTGCCTGGTGTGTATGTGTATGTTTATAGTAGGAAACAGATAGAGGTGGGCCGAGATGAAGGGGCATCATTGAGATCGGATGCACACAGACTTCCAGGAGTGCTGTATAGAGAGTCAGGAAATCGCATTAAGCTGACAGCTGCCTGTCTGTGCACCAGTGGACTCGTGTACAATCCTGCATTCAGATGAGGTGACTGCTGCATCCGTCTCCTGATTACTGTTACTGCTTCCTACCTTACTGCTTAAATGTACCACCAGAGAATTACACAGATACAATTTTGGTGATCAAGCTTCCAATTTTTCCCCCTCTCCAAACTATGAGGTCCTTTATTGTACCGCATGCTTGTGTGTACTTTGTGCAGAGTTTAAAACATTAATAAACACAGTAAACAACACTGTGTTCATGAAACTTGACAGGTATTACTGGTTGCATGTGAGCCGGAGCAATGAGCCATCACTATTTAGTGCCAACTACCAAGCAAAACTAATCACACACCTGCAGAGAAGAACAACCCATGTTCTAGGAGAAGGGGAAGGAGAAAGAGAAGGAGCGATTCACTCACCTTCGTAATTGACTATGATGATGGCGAGCATGTAGTCCTTTCCCAGCATGGTGAGGTATATGTTCTCGGAGGTCCCCTGAGGTTAGCTGAAACACATTCCAGACCAAGATGTCCCGATCATCTGCACACACTCACACACAAGCCAGGGACACGGTTGCATACCAAGCAGATCACAGGACTCCTTTTCTCCACTCTCTTTTTCCTTTTCTCTTCTCTCTCTCTCTCTCTCTCTCTCTCTTTCTATTTGTCTTTATTAAGCACTTTTCTTCCACAAACACCTGCACTGGATCTGGATCTGTAATAGCAATCAAAACCTACCCAGCTTTGTCTGACTGACTGACTGACTCCTCCTCCTCCTCCTCTTCTCTCTCTCTCTCTCTCTCTCTCTCTCTCTTTCTCTCTCCATCCCTCCCTCCCTCGCTCTGGATGAGATTGAAGCGATGCTGTTGGTGAGATCCTGAGGAGTTTCTACCCCTCCTCTCGTTCTCCTGTCGAGATTGTGTTCATTAAAGCCTGCAGCAACAACATCCCTCCTTCCCCACCTCTCTCTCTCCCTCTCTCTCTCTTGCTCTCTCTCTGTCTATTCCAGTCTCCATGGTGGTCATGGTGATGCCTTAAGAATGGCTGAGCATCAGTCAGAAAACAAAAGCTCGCCGGAAATGCTCCATGTAAATGAGACACAAATGATTAAACAAGACCCTAAATATTAAATGTCTATCAGTGCAGGTAAGAATGTACTGTACTGTGCTGTATGTGCATTCTTGGAAGGAGGAGAAAAAAAAAAAAACAGTCATTGTGATTTTGAACTTTAGATCTGATGTCATTAATTTCCCCTGTTATGGGGATTAATTACTTCATATCTGACCCACCCACACAGAGAGACAGAGACAGGAAGTAACCTCCATCTATTAAATCATCCACGATGGGAATTAACCTCTTTTCTACCCTGACCCTTAGTGTCGGCGTGTTAGTGAATAAAAAAGAAGCACATTAGACTTACTAATTGTGGAACACCAGATGAATGCAAGTGACTGCATGGAACACGCAGGACACACAGGACACGGCTCTGACACACTCCCACCTTAAACCTAATCTAGGAGGAATTTATACACACCTATTTGATTCATATTGATTGCAGTCATCACTGCTGTGTTGTATTTTATTAGGATGGGATGTAGACCAATCATGAAACCAACAATAATGTATAAGGGTGTCATTAATTACTCTGCACAAATGAATGAATTTAAGGAAATAAAAATTTCCCAGATATAATAATGAATGGCAGTTCCCCTGTGTGTGTGTGTGTGTGTGTGTGAGTGTGTTGTTCGACCACCCTAACTTGTCACACCGTCTAAGGTCCTACATGCACCAACCTCCGTTTGCGTCATTACCCATCGTCACTGGGTTTCCATAGCAACGACATCTCCATCTCAAGCATCCATGTTTTTTCTTGTCTATGTGGAGGACGTAATCTACTGCACCTCTCTCTCTCTCTCTCTCTCTCTCTCTCTCTCTCTTCATCATCTTATCTTGCCAGACATATAATTTAAAATTAATTACCTTAAATTATCTATCTAAACTAGAATAAATTATCCAATTCTTCATCCATTAATATCCTTAATCATTTATTAAATTAAATTGTGATATTTCTATAGGATAAATCAATCACAGTGATTGGGAAAAATAACAAAAGGTTATATAATATATTTCATCCTTCAAGGTTATTTATTTTTTTTTAATTCTATATACTTATGAATTGTGAATTTTATATACTTATCCTTTTATACCCTTTGACACCCTTTACCTTTTAATAATAAGTATTAATTAAAAATAAAGATTCCTAAAGAAATGAAATAGCATAGTAGCTTATATAACAACTTGGCTACATGGCTGTGTTTCAAATACTCATCCCAGACAATCTGAATCAAACTCAGTGTCTAGTGTCCCTTCTCTTCTACCTAATGGTGCAGCTTTCGGGTTGCCAGATCTTCGTTTTCAGAGTAATGCGGCTCTATTGCTAATAGTATGTGTACACAAACAAGGAAGTTGGCTCCGGTTTAACTTCACGCTGTGCCAGAAACATTACATTTAACCTTATACAATAATATAAATATAAAGTGAAGAAATAAACTGTAAGGTACTGAGTGAGTGAGTGAGTGAGTGAGTGAGTGAGTGATTTCAGAATAAGGTTTGTTTACACAGATCTGGCAACCCGGACTATCTCTCTCATGCACACGCAAACATGGCGGACGACAAGGTTTGTAAATGTTTGGTTGTTTAGTTGTTAACCGTCAAATAATTTATATTTTGCTTCCAGTGTGAGGTGGCTGGTAATGTTGTTAGCGTTTGTGGCAACTCTTTTACATTATTAAACTATTAAATTAGGAAGATAATGATTGTGAAACTTGATATTAGTGAGTTTGTTCTTGGTTCCTGTGTTAATATTTTACACTCACTTTGTCCTGTTGGTCCAGAAAAAGGTTTCTGTGTCCTTTAAACCTGTTTTTCACATGTTTGCTGTTTGTTGTTTGTTTGTTGCTTTGTATTTTGAGTGTTTGGTATTTGGCACACCTAAAGTGACTCACTGTAGACAGTCTTTTTTTCCTTCTTTGGTTTGTGTAATTACATGTTTATTATTATATTATTGTGCATAACATCATAATAAAACTGCACAGATTATACCTGAAACCTTTTTTTCTTTTCCCCCCCTTTCTTTTCTTACTTATATAAAAACCAAAGGGTTGCCACAACATTTTCTGATCTTGTTCTGCACATTTTGTTACTACACTTAATATTATAGTATTTATTTATTTTTTATTTATATATATATATATATATATATATATATATATATTATTCATTCATTTGCTGAACTGCTTTTCTAATTCAAATTTGTCACGTACAAAATCATACACTTGTAGTGAAATGCTTGTTACGACTGTCCTATATTTGAAGAAGAATAAAAAACTATCAATGTCAAGAAGAAAAAAGAAAAATAACAATAACTATTAGCAGGACAAACCAATAGTTAAAGGTTGAATATAAATATAAAAATATTAAATAAAATAGCCCTGCGATGGCCTGGCGAGCTGTCCAGGGTGTACTCTGCCCTTGCTCAGAGTCGGCTGAGATGGGCGCCAGCCTCCCCACGACCCTAATTAGGATTAAGCGCTTCAGAAAATGAATGAAAGGATGAATGAATAAAATAAAATATAAAGGTAGTGACGTATTTTATAAGTAATACGTATGTAAAGTGTCGGTGCAGTGTGCACACAAGATGCCCAGATGCTTGACCCTATTAACAGGAAGCCCATCTCAACCGACACCGGACAAAGGCAGGATGCACCCTGAAAAGCTGGTTAGACCATCGTAGTGCCAACATTCACACATAGGGGCAATTTTTTTATCCCCAGTGAGCCTGATGTGCATGTCTTTGGAGTGGGGCCAGTGGTGTAGTGGACCCCTCGAGAGGCTGTGGGTTTGAATCCCTGAAAGGCCCCCAATGTGCCAAGATCCCTGGGCAAGGGGTACCTCTGTCCACCCAGCAGTATTAATGGGTACCAGTAAAATAAATAAATAAATAAATACTGGGAAGGTGACAAGCGATAGACTAGCGTCCCATCCAGGAGGGAGTTGAACTTCGCACTAAGGACACCTGGGATTAGCTCTGACCTGATGAGCCAGAAGGATGTGGTGTAAAAATCCAATAGAATGTCTTGGGACTGGAGGAAACCCACACAAGCACTGGGAGAACGTACAGACTCCACGCTCTGGGCAGAGAAACGCTCGAGCCCAGGATCTTTTTGTTGTGACACCGGCGGACGTGTTAACTGCTACACCACTCTGCCGCCAAAGGAAAACACTTAATTTAATTTAAGTGATAATATTCTCATGTTGGGTGCCGTGGTGGTGTTTCTGTATGGCGTTAGCATGCATGTGGGTTTCCTCGGTTTCCTCACACAGGAGGATGTGGCTGTGTGTGTTGTTCTGTGATGCTCTGGCGAGCTGTTCAGGATGTAGCCCGCCTTTCCCCGGTGTCGGCTGTGATGGGCTCCAGCCTCCCCGCGACCCTAATAGGATTAAGCGGTTCGGTGAGTGAGAAATAGTAGATCTCTGCGTGCTCTGTAAAAAATAGCTCTCGTATGATAAGTACTTCTTGAATGGAGGGTGGGAATTAGTTACTTAATTACAGAGAAAAGTAAGTGTGTGTGTGTTTTGGGGGTGGAGTAGGGGGTGCAGCTTGTTAAAGGGTGCCCAAGAGGTTCTGAATAAACTGACGTCTGAAGCAGGGGTTCTGGTTGTTGGAGGGTTCTTCTCAACTGTTCTGTGTCATGTTGTCTGTTCTAGGACCCTTTTAGGCAGCTGAAGGATCTAGCACTGCTTAAAGGCCAGCTGGAGAACATTCGGCGACAGGTGGAGGGTGAAGTGCAGGATGGAGTTCCCCAGGTAAACCCAGCACTCACATGACTTTGGACCTGGAGGTGTTCTCTTAGTTTGCGGCGAGTTTTACTCCGTCACACCACTTCCAGGGGATAAAGAAGTGTTTCGCATTGGTTCAGGCCCCGCTAGTAATACACTGGATAAAATTACCCAGTATAGAGCTTTTTATGATCATTTATGATAAAATAAGCTCTGTATCGCGTAAACGTATTACATTACGCACAAATTATGATGTAAGGATGAACAATACCAATACTCTTTAAGATTGGGGGGGTAAAAGGCTAAGTGTAATGTTTAACATACCTGTTGTTTTTATTCAGGGTGGAAGTCTTCTGGGCTCTCCTTTCCTCAAGGGCTGCCTGGCTGGATACGTGTTCGCGAAGCTGCGTTCTTCAGCCATCATGGGCGTCCTCGTGGGAACCTGTACAGGCATCTACGCTGCACAGAATTATAGCATTCCCAACATCGAGCAGACCATCAAGGGCTACCTCAACTCTTTTAAGAAAAGCAAATAGGGTCACGGACGCCGTTTGGGAAGAAACGTCAACCTCAAAAGTCTTTCCAGGAAGTACTGCATTTGCACAGTTTTAGAGCAACTGGCAACTCAGTCATCTGTAAACCTTTAGGTTGCCAGTATGTATGAAAGAAACCGTACACCTGAAGCTCAGAACTGAATTTTCCTAAAGAGATGTAACACATTGGTGTAATCAGCAGCGTAAAGCCCGGGATCACTTTCAGCGCACTCATTGAGATTTAAGATGGTAAACATTATGATGTTTAATTGGGATTTGTCTGGGAAGGGTGGGGGTACCGTTCCAGTCAGCCTGTGGTGAATTTCGCACTGCGGACTGGTTGAATTATTCACAGCATCTCCTGTGTCACCGGTGTCTAATTACAGCACAGTCGGCACTGATTGGAGCTTCTCAGTGTATCCGATGGGGTAATGTCCAGGCATATGAGTTACTGCCTTTCTGATGCTGGAAGCACATTTACACATGCTGTAATGTGTGATGTAATATGTTGTATTAAACAGGAAACATCAATGCAAACAAACCTTTCGGTACCAAAAATATTTTCAGGGTTTGAACCAGTTGACTGCTGTGCAGTTGCTTTTAAATTGTTGACAAACGTATAAATGCTAAAGTAGTGTTGAGTCCAAGTGCCACTGTAGTTCATCTCTTATTTTCAGACCAAAATTGAGCAATGCTGTTACATCATTGTTTGCGTTGTTATTGTGATGTCATTCATATGTACTTTTCGTGGTGATATATTAAAAGGTTGTTTTCTTGAATTGTTACCTTATTTGGCGTCTGTTTCTTTAGTAGAAGTGTGTTATTGGCTTGTCAATGCACCTTATTTATTAAATTCTGTAATAAATTAGATTTGGAAATAAATCCAATGCTCCAGTGGGGGAGTGGTGTAATCAGAGCCTGTGAGAATTTAGTGGGATAAATTAAAAACGAATGCCGGAAGCTAGAAATATCTGGGATGTATGAAGCAAGGTGTTACTGCTTGTTAAGAACATTTTTTTTTATAGATCGATTGGGGTGTTGTCACAAAATGAGTCCATTGGACCAAAGCTATTATAGTTTGAAACTAGAACACACACACACACACACACACACACACACACACACGAAAATAAGTCATATATTGATATAAATTTTTGTACGTTCTTTAATCTATAATGGGGTAGTGGGACTCAGTGGTCAAAGCCCTGGTTGACTGATAAGAAGGTTGGGGGAGGGATCAAGCCCCAGTACCAACAGTCTACCAATGTTGGGGCCTTGTGCAAGGCCCTTAACCCTAAAAAGGTCAGGTGAGCTGTCCAGGGAGTCGGCTGAGATAGGCACCAGCCTCCCCGTGGCCCTAATTAGGATTAAGTGGCTTAGCTCAGCTGATATTCCATGATATCCAAACTTCCTACTAAAATGATGATAGTGTAAATATTTTCGCTCATGTCTCTGTACTGGTTCCACCAAATTTAACACGTGAACCCTTACTTCAAAGATAATTAACTGACGGGCTGAATTTTCTTAACCAACTGGATTCATTTTTTGCAAACACATCTGATATACTGAATACAATTTACTCACTCACTCAGTTGCCAAGCCACTTAATCCTACAAAGGGCTGCGGGGAGGCTGGAGCTTATTTCAGTCGACATCCGGCAAAGGCGAGGTACACCCTGAACAGATCGCCAGACCATCGCAGGGCAAACACACTACCGTTCACACTCACATCCACACCCAGGGGCAATTTGGAACAGACACTTAGCCTAATGTGGATGTCTTTGGACTGTCAGAGAAACTGGAGTACCAGGAGGAAACCCACTCAAGCACAGGCTAAACATGCAAACTCCACACAGAAACAACCCCCCACCCCCCACCCCCGCGCCAAGCCTGAGACTCGAACCCAAGACCTTCTTGCTGTGAGGCAGACATGCTAACCACTACAGAACTGTGCCGCCCTGAATAAAACCCAAACATTTATATTATAGTGTATATTTGGTTTAGCTTCTGGGCAGCCGGTCACCTAGTAAATGCACACAAAGCTTTAAGCCTGGTACGTCCTTGTATCACAGCAGTTCTGAGAGCGGACACGTATTTTGCTTAGGGCACATAGAAATGTGTGTGCACAGACTGAGGTGAACTTGTTTCCAGGGCAAAAACTTAAAAAAAAAGGATTAAAATATCAGTTTTTATTTCAAGTTGACTTGAAAGTAGTCTGGGTGGAAGTCTGGGTGAAAGATTTTGTTGAGACCTGGCAACCCTGCATATCAGAATGCTAATTAGCTTTTTTAGCCTTTTTAAATGTATTTATTTATTTAAGATAAGATTATGAATGAGTTGTCAGGTCTCAGTTCCTCCTGAAAGTTCCTGTTAACTCGTCGTGTTTCCGCTTTTCCCTGTGCTGTGCTGTGCTGTGCTGTGCTGGGACACTAAATGAAACTGATATTATTTATTTTCTTTCTCTTTCTTGCTATGAGACTCAATCATGCAGTTAAGGCCCGGGTGTGTACGAGTCGTTCCACTGAGCTGTGACATCCTGCAGTCTGATCTCCAGCATTACTGCACTGCACGGCCTGATCTGCACTGCCAGCACTGAAACAGATACACTGTGATGAAGCTTTAGTTTCTGCCTCATCTTCAGAGCTGCACGTCTCATATTATAATCCACTGAAAGCATCCACCAGCAAATGCACTTCATTTCAATTTCATTTAATGCAGGCTGTGGACCAACTTAATATTTCGCTAAGACATATGTTTGCAAATCTATTTGACACTAATGATGGTTAAATAAAAATGAAAATAATATACGTACATGTTTAGAGTGACATCGTAGACCTGGCAGGGTTTGCTTTTATTATTATTTGTGCAGGAATTATTTCAAAATATACAGTATTCCAATAAATTAAAGGTTATTTGCTAAAATAATTCTTTTACAGTGAGGACAAAAAAATTAATTTTTGTTTCATAAATTTAAATTAAATTTTAAATTTTATAAATTTAATTAAATATAAATGTATTGTTATTTATAAAATCTATATTTGACCCTTATAATTACATTAAGGTGATGTAAATATTGGTGTTCACTAATATCTACTTAGCCACATCGCGTGGGTTCCTCCATAAATTTGTAAAAATTTAAAATGTAGCGACGTAGCTACTAATGTTATATGTGGTGACAGCTTAGTAGTAGATTAGCCAATCAGAACTCTTTGAGTTCTGAATAATTCTCCATATCATACAGGAGCCAAATTCTATAATTGTTTGGTTATTCATTCAAAATATTTACAAAGTAGACAGATGTGTTTCTACGTTAGTGGTGTCAAGATGAAGATGTGAATTAGCCGGACATGTTTCTAGCTAGTTAGCATGCTCTACCCTTACCTTTGTTTTGGATTCATTCTAGACAAATTTCTTAAACAGCTACAAAATAAGGAAATAAAGTATTTGATGGTAAGGACGTGACAACTTTATCAACTTTTTTTTTTTTTTTTTTTTTTGCAAATAACAAGCCTAAGTCTTAAAAGCAGGCAGGCGTGTTCTTGCCAGCTTTCTCTGGGAGGAGGGAGAGAGAGAGAGAGAGAGAGAGAGAGAGAGAGAGGAATATTGGCGCATGACCGTCAATCGTGAAAACGCATTCCGATCATAATGATGGAAGCCGGCTCGTCGGAGAATAACAAGAATTAGTCGGTGGCTTCTACCAATCAGAAATGAGAAGATATTTTTAATGAATAATAATGTCCATTATCCTGAAATAACAAACCAATCATATCGCTCCATTCCCATGTGGTGTACGGGCTTTTTTCAGAAAAACGGACACAGTAACGGTGAGGACATTTTCTTAAGAAAGACAGCCTTTTATGCATTAAGTTGAAAACACTGACCTTACATGGAGTGCACACAGACTGATAGATAATATTGTTTCTGTATATAACTGACCAAAACTCTCACATAAATTCACAGGGAGACGACACACCTTCATTGTGGTCATTTCTACCACTGGTAACGGTGAGGACAGTTTGCACTTTAGTACGTAACAAAGGATGAGTTATACGTGCTTGGTGATGGAAATAGAGAAAAAAAAAATTATGAAACTCATATGCTACCTTAAGTCAGTGTTTTCAACTTAATGCATAAAAGGCTGTCTTTCTTTATAAAATGTCCTTACCGTTACTCTGTACATTTTTCTGAAAATAGCCTGTACACCGAAGTTCATTTTCATTCTTTTATTATTGACTCAATACCAGTATTGGGTTTTATATTAACATTTATACATTACACATGAGGTACTTCCTGCTTATAGACTACAGAAAGAATTTAGACTTAGATTTAGGGTTTAGGGTTTAGGGTTCACACACAACCCCTCACCCCCCAGGTCCTCTTCTGGTTCAGTACACAGTAAACTCTCACACATGTTTGGTTAGTACAAATTTATTTTCACCAATTTTATTCGTCCGAATGTGCTGTATTATCTTCTCGCTACACTCCTTTACATCTTATCTAACAGTGCAACTTCAAAAAATGAAAGTAATAATAAGCATCTTCTGTTACATGATACTGAAAAGTAGGAACAGTTTCTTGCCATATGCCCAAACTAACTAAGACAGCGTATTATACTTATCATTGTATTCTGAAGCTCATGAAGCCTTATTATAACCCATAGCTGCGTAATGCTCTTAAAGCTGGCTTGAATATTTAAAGTTTCTCACTACATTAATTTCTGAAAGGCATAAAAAAAAGTACAAGGGAAAAGGAGTCGTCGTGCGGCTGCAGATTCATCCCTCGGTGCTTATCGGCAGACCCTGCAAGAAGTAGAACGGCATTTATAGACTTAAACATACATCTAAATTCATGAAAAAGATTAAACAGGAAACGCAAACAACCGCTGTTCAAGGTGAAAATATTACGAAATTACCGAAGTCTACGCAGCACTGCACTTAGCATTGCCCTCCACCAGAGTGTCAGGAACCGAATTTCCGTTCTTATCCACACACCAGCACTGAGTGTCCAGCCAGCACTGCTCAGGCATGTAGGCACCGACCTCATCGCACCTGGGCTTGAACGATGGCAGAGCGACCGGGACCAAACCCTCAGCCTCCTGCTGGCACTTAGTCAGAGGTGCTAAGGGGGGAAAACACAGGCCACAGGCTTAAACTTTAAAACTTTTTTACTTTTTTAATTCTTTTCACACGGAAAGACAGGAGATTTAATATTCAGGGATTATTTTTTTTTTATATATAATGGCAGAATTTAGTCTCGACAGCAAGGAGCACCCAGTACATTCATTTATTCATTTGCTAAACCACTTAATCCTAATTAGGGTCGCGGGGAGGCTGGCGCCCATCTCAGCTGACTCTGGGCGAGGGCAAGGTACACCCTGAGCAGCTCGCCAGGCCATTGCAAGACAACACACACACAACCATTCACACTCACACTCAGCCTACGTTGGATATTTTTGGACCGTAGGAGGAAACCGGAGTACCCGGAGGAAACCCACACACCGAGATAACATGCAAACTCCACATAGAAAGCCCGGGAATCGAACCCAGGACATTCTTGCTGTGAGGTGGACGTGCTAACCACTACGCCACCGTGCCACCACACCCATAAGTTTTTAAATAATAATTTTAAATATACTGATAAAAATGTATAATAAGGAATGTTGCTTATTATTTTTGTTTATTATTCCTCTGTTTATTCTGAAATTATTTAACACTATTTAGTTTTACTCCGGCAGCACGGTGGCGTAGTGGTAAGCGTGTCCGCCTCACTTTAAAAAGGTCCTGGGTTCAAGTTCCCGGCTCAGGCGTTTCTATGTGAAGTCTGTAGGCTCTCCCAGCGCTTGCATGGGTTTCCTCCCACAGTCCAAAAAATGTACATTAAGCTAACTGGCTGTTCCAAGTTGGGGTGAACGTAAATGGTTGAGTGCGAGTTGGCCCTGTGATGGTTTGGTGACACGTTCAGGGTGTGCACCGCTTTCACAGACCTGACTGTTTATCTTCTAAACAGAAATAAATAAATTACTTTTTTAAAAAAATGTCTGGTTAAAGTATAAGAGAAAATAATAATGCGAACCGAGGCTTCATTACTTCCTTACATCCGAGTAAAAATGGTCACGTGACTGACGGTTTAAGAGACACCCATGAAATGAGATTATTATCTTTTTATTGCACCGTGATATGATATGAGGGATGAAACTTGGGAAGAGTTTACCTTTGGAAGGAGTAGACTGCACCTGGGGAACACATCAGAATTATTTCATCAACGTCAGTAAAATTAAAATACAAAAAAGATTTTCTCTTCTGAAACAGAATCAGGGTTTAATCCCTGTTTTATTCTCCTCCTACACAGGGAATGAAATCAAGTGTAAACTGAATTTCAGTTCAATCCTGCCACATGGTGGCCATGTTTTTCCAGTGCGCATTAAAGCTGAAATATCTTTCACCTTCTTCTCTGAGAAGTCCGCAGCCATCAGAGAGAAGGAGCTCATTGGTACGGCCATCTTCACTGGAGTGCGATTAGCTGAGAAAAGGAAGTGAAAAGATTCAAATATACAAATCTTCCTGAACAATCTGTTTTTATTTATACGTATTTTTCTTTATTAATCTTTTATCTAAAAGTCTATGTGTCAGATAAACCCAATACCAAAACACATTAAAATATTAAAGGGACTATAAATAATATTTACTAACTATTTACTGAATGAACCCAGAAGAAGGACTTGTGTAGAGAATTTGGGGTTTGAATTATTTTCAACACAAAATTCTATCTGAACCGAACACTAGAAAAATCCCGGTCCTGTATATCGTGTGTCTCAGACGGCCGTCTCACCCCGGGCCCTGATGGTAATCTCCTGCAGGCGGTCCGAGCGTCTCTCCAGAAGGCTGAGCTTATCACTCTGCTTGTACACCGTGTAGGCAGTGAAGGCCTGACCTGCGATCAGCAAGGCGGCCAACACCGTCAGTCCTGCCACCTTCAGAGCCTTCTTGTTGGAAGCCCTGGGAGAGGAAACAGAAAGAATTAAGATCTCAGCTTCACTTTTGTACTGTCTTGTGGAAATGGACATGATGTAAATCAAATGATCCTGAACGTACTGAAAACATTTTCTCTCTTAACCTAATTCGGCCATGTTGCATAACCGGCTGTGGGTGATATAAACCTGCGTAGTCGTGTCATGTCTGCGATTTTCAGAATTTACAGATACAATGGCTTTCCTGAGACGCTTTCTCAGACCTGCTGTCATATTACATCAGTGTTGTCTTAAGATATCACTATTAGTTTTACAGGTCTAAGGATTTCAGGAGAAATTTTTTTCATGTTTATTTTTTTTAACGTCAGCTGAGACAGGAAGCTAAAATTATGTGTATCTAAAAACAAACAAACAAACAAACAAACAAACAAACAAATAAATAAATAAATAGATAGATAGATAAATAAAAATAAAGGAGGTTAGTAAGATTTTAAATATGTAATGCTATATATATATATTTTAAATATGTAATGCTATATATATATATATATATATATATATATATATATATATAATTTTTTATTTTGGAAACATATATGCTAAATATATATTTTAATCTTCAATTTTCTTTTTTCCGAGCTGTTGTAGGTTAATGAATAGTAATTAAACATCTACAGATTAATAAATTATATATTTGTATAATCATGTTTTGATTTTTAATAAGTTTCCTTTATGATTAAAAGTTACCTTCATGACTTTCTGACATCCCTATGCTCAAAATAACAGGATAAAATAACCAACAAACATGTTTCAGCCTCATTTATGGTTAAATCAACAATAAGATGATAAAATAATAAAGCAGGTAAATCTTTATCATTATAAATATTAGAATAAATAAATGGAGTCTCACCCTCCTGCAGGTCTCTGGCTGAGGACAGGCTGCTCATTTGGAGCAGAAACAAGCTGTTCCTGAGACATTTTGGACAAAAGATGATTCAAAGTCAGACAAAAACTTCTCCCAACTCAGAAATTATTAGAACTGAAGCAGAACTGATCAACACAAAAGAGGAAAAGGTCCCAAACCAAAAGAAATTATTAGTCATGAGCAATTCTTTTTTCTGATTGGCTGTCACAGTTACGTCATCAGTTGTTAGGAGCAGTCTAGATTTATTCAGCAGCGCGTGCCTCTGAATAACTCCTGGGTTTCTACTTGCACTTGTTTATAAACTCCTTAACTTGTGTATGAGAGTCAAAAAGAGTAATTTATGAAGTAAAAGTGAGTGTAAACGTGATTTAACTTGAGGCATGTGCAAGTTAGTTTTTAGTGGCGATATAAAAATATTTATGAGCAATTATTTTTTTCTGATTGGCTGTCACAATTACGTCATCAGTTACTAGGAGCAGTCTAGATTCATTCAGCAGCGCGTGCCACTGGTTTATTACTGGGTTTCTACTTTCACTTGTGTTTATAACCCCTTAAATTGTGCATGAGAGTCAAAAGTAATAATTAATGAAGTAAAAATGGATGTAAAACTGAGTATTGTGCAAGTTTTTAGTGGTGATATAGAAATAAAACCTTAAAGAAAAACTGTTGTGAACTGCTTGATCCTGTTAGGGTTTCAGCCGACACCAGGCGAAGGCGGGGTACACCCTGAACAGCTCGCCAGATCACTGCAGGGCCAACACACACACAACCATTCACACTCACACTCACACTCACACCTAGGGGCGATTTGGAACAGCCAGTCAGCCTAATGTGCCCGTCCTTTTGACTGTTGGAGGAAACCAGAGTACCCAGAGCAAACCCGGACATGCACGGGGAGAACATGCAAACCCCACATAGAAATGCCGTCGCTGTGAGGCGGACCTGCTAACCACTATGCCACCGTGCCGCCTTCCAGACCGCCAAAATAAGATTTCATAGTAGAGCGCCTATACAGAATCAAGTCTGTTTATAAGCAACATGTTCTAAGCCTTTGTCCTTTTCTCTCCTGCTCTTAAAATTTCATGAACTTGTTAAAATGTTGGCGTAATTATTTATTAGGTGCAGGTAGGGGGGCACTCCAGGTGCAGGGTTGGTATTCCGGAACCTGTACTCCTAATGCGGATTTTAAAAAAAGGAAAAGGGTACCAAATAGTATCGTTATTTGTATTTGGAGTGGTGTCCACAAGAGTACTATTTTTCTTCAGAATCTGTCTTTTAGCTAGAAAACTAACTATAATAATTTGATATACCTTTAAGGTACCCTATACCCATATTCATATATACAGGTACCATATACTATCGGACTTAATCTATGTGGACGCCTCACCATCACCACCACATGGTTTTTTTTTTTTTTTAAACACTGGTGTCAATCTCATGTTTACTGAGGGCCACATCACTAAATATCTAGGTCATCGAGAGCCAAATAATCCCTGCACATCGTTCAACATGAATTCATTAATTTTTTTGTAAGGTTTGATGCAAAGAAAGCTCTCACAGGTCACATAGAACAAGTTGGCGGGCTGGATTTCGCCTGCAGGCATTTGACTTGAGACACAGACACCTGTGGTATAGAGTATTGTTGCATGCTGCAGCTTTATATTTCTTCTGAAACCAAGTAGCTAAAACCGTCACCCACATTATGATGCCACCCGCACACAAAACCAGCTCCATGGTTTAGCAAGATTGCAGTGAAGGTAATCACTGACCTTAACCTGACTGAACACCGTTTGCATCAACATCATAATGCTCTCTTAAAAGTTCCTACAGCCGCACGCCAAAATGCTTGAGAAGGCACTAACTGGAGTGGTTATTCCATGGCCTAATAGTTAGAGATGCAGGTTTGGGACCTAGAGGTCGCTGGATCGATTCCCAAACCTGCATGAAAAAAATGTGTGGGAGTGGCAGGGGGGCCCTCTTCTTCCACCACCATCATGGCTGAAGTGCCCTTGAGCAAGGCACCTAACCCCCAACTGCTCCCTGGGCATGGTAACGTGGCTGCCCACTGCTCCTTTGTGTGTGCTCACTTTGGAGGGGTTAAACACAAAGCTAAATATCCCTTGCATTAACACAAGGGAATTATACAGCATTGTATATATATTTTTTTAATATATGACATAAGTTGCACAAACACCATACACTAAACCTAGTGGGCTGAAATCATGTGCAAATATTTATGTTCTTATTTATAGCACTGATCCAATTAAACAAATAATTTTCCTTTTATTTAACAGCAGTTGCTCTGAAAGTTGACACCCAAGATTCTCTTTCATTCAGTTTCACATTTATGGATGTTTTGGTATTCCCCGGTGCCAAAACATTTGTCAGCCATCAAACCAGTTTCACAACAATTGTGCCAACTAGAACTTTCAAACTACAGACGTGTGCATGAACCAGCATTAAGACCACAATCTAAACAATTCCGTCAATGGTGGGAGAAATGAAGTAGCAACAAGAGGAAGTAAAAGTCTAAAGCATAATCGATCCCTGTTCCGCATACATTTTCCTGTAACGCCAGTCTGAGCTTCTCAGAAGCGTACCAAGACCACCTGCGGGTATGTCTTCGTCTTCATGCGCTTGTCCCTGGGTCGGGTCGCGGGGGCAGCAGCCTAAGCAGTGAGGTCCAGATGAATATTTATATGTATTTTTTATCACAGGTGCAAACAGGGATTTATTACAAGTTTAGTCAAAACCTTTTCTTCGATGTGAACCCTGCTCACAACAGTGTTGCCACTGTCCAAATAAAAAAAAAAACAACAAACAAACAATCAAACAAAACAAAAAAAACAAACAAACAAACAAACAAAAAAACCCCCCAAATTTGTTTTATTTAAATCTCCTTAGAATGAATCCTGATTCTGAAATACAGCTTCAGCACATTCATGGAATTTTTCACAATTCTGATTTCAAACTCCATGATTTCTGATTATTTCCTCAAAAGTTCTTAAGGCTTGAACACAAGAGACACGAGCCAAAACACTATCATTTGACTTTTTATTTTGAAAAAGCATCCATACGAGTTTACAGACGACGCCCACGGCGACCTCCCTTTCTGCGGGTGCTGTCCGATGGAATAGGGGTGACGTCCTCTGGAAGAAGAAAAGCAACGAAAAAGGCTGTAAGACTTACTTCTGCTTTGTATTACAGCTTAACAGAACATCTATTCAAAAACACACATCCACCCACACCCAAAACTGGAAATCATTTTGACTGCATCCTGATCCACTGCCTACCACGTAACCATGTGTATGTGTTTAGTGTAAATGTACAATGTGTCGTATTTTCTGGGTGCGTTTCCACACCTACAGTGTGACTCCGTATGTTCTCAAATTAATAAGACTAAATTAATAATCTTAAAGATTTTAATGTAAAACAAAATGTCCATGGGGTGGAGCCAGACCTAATCCACTTCCTTCTCCTGAGGTGGAGCCCAGTCAAAAAGTCTCGAGGCCAGAATATCTTTCAAGCTGGACACATTTAATGGTTCAGGTACAGCGCCACCCATTGGACATTTGGCTTTCTAGCAATAACTGAAGTATTTCACTCATCTTCATGTATAATAACTAAAAATGAATCACCAGCTTCAGAATTTGGTTAACAGAACAGACGTTTCAAATTATTTTTGTTATAAACTATCAGCCACAGGTATTTCTAGAACTGGTTTGTTCATCACATTTAATCAACACACACATTATAAAAAGGTATAATATGATTTACTTTGACGAAGGCAAAACAAAAACAACAACAAAAAATTCAGCCCTGAAAATTTCTGCCCTGAAACCAACTAACATGAGGGGAGGGTGAAAAACAAGATGATTGACAGTATAGATTATGTTGTATTTTTAAATGTTAATCAGTGGATTGTCATTTATTCCATTGCACTGTAGCTTTGATGTCTCAGCATAAACAAAAAACTTGTGATGGGGACAGCTGTGGCCTTGTGGTTATTAGAGAACTGGATTTGGGAACAAAATGTGACTGGTTCAATTCCCAAACCGGAAGGAAAAATGTATAGTGATGGGGTGAGTGAGCAGCACCTCCTCTTCCTTCACCTTCACGGCTGAAGTGCCCTTGAGCAAGGCACCGAACCCCCAACTGCTCCCCGTGTGCCCCAATCTGGCTTCCCACTGCTCGTGTGCGTGTCTACACTTCAAGTGGATTAAAGGCACAGCCAAATTTCCCTTGCGGAATTATAGAATATTAAAAATAAATAAATGAAATCCAGAGTTCCTTTTTTATCTGTGTACATGATGAAGTATCAGATTATTGAGAACATCGTGTGTCCTGGGAAATGTTTACTGCCCTCTCTATCACGGTGTGCGTGAGTGTTACAGGTGTCCACCCACCAATGCGGCCGATCTTCATGCCAGAACGAGCCAGAGCCCTAAGAGCAGACTGAGCACCTGGTCCTGGAGTCTTGGTTCTGAAAAAAAAAAATATATAAAAAAAATAAAATAAAAAAAATGAACACCAGAAAAAAACAAGATCTCTCTGAACATAAAAAATAAAAATGTGAAGCACCTGCAGGTTTATAAAAGATATTAGGTTTCAAACATTACCATAATAAAAATAACCACTGGGCCAACTGTGCAACCTGACAGCAAGCGTGTCACTTATTTGAGGTCAAAGGTCACTTTACACAATTAGTTTAAGACACACCTGAAGTGCACACATCACCCACAAATGACATACTCATTCACTTTATATACACTCTCTCTCTCTCTCTCTCTCTCTCTCTCTCTCTCTCTATATATATATATATACACACATACACACACACACACACACACACAAATAAGTAAATTGATTCATTTTAGATATATTCACCCCCTTGCACTTTCATCCATAGATATCAAAAGGAAAACGAATTGTTTGCAAATTAATTTAAAAATTTAATTCTGGGCACACAATTACTGTATATTGTTTGTTGCTCTCTCTTGCCCCCTAGTGCAGCAACATTTAATTTATTGTATTTTTTATTAGTACAATTCAATTACATTTTGAGTCAATTTTTAATTTCGCTCATGAGTTCTTAATTAAACTAAAAAGACACCTCCCCTTACAGCAGCTCACAAACAGCTTATCTAGTGATTTGTGGTTGTTGTGCCGCTGCTTTATTTTAAATAACTGGAAAACAGTGGGGCTTCACTGCTAATGTTCAGATTGGCAAAAGCCCAATACAACATACAGCTGTTATATGAACACACTTAAATAATTAATGACAAATTGAAAAAGAAAGCCATCTCCCCGACAAGTCATGAATCTGACCTGTTCCCACCAGTGGCCCTCAGTTTAATGTGCAGGGCGGTGATGCCCAGCTCCTTGCACCTCTGAGCCACATCCTGAGCAGCCAACATGGCAGCGTAGGGAGAGGACTCGTCTCTGTCGGCCTTCACCTTCATTCCACCGGTCACGCGGCAGATCGTTTCTCTGCGAGCAAGAGGAGAGTGTTCAGTTCAATGAGATCTTAGAAACACAAGTAGTGTTCCCTCAGAAGTCCTCATCGCTTTCTCCATCAACTTCTCCATCAGATATAACAACAATCTAGTAATCAGCGACTTACTTGCCGGAGAGATCCGTAACGTGCACAAAGGTGTCGTTGAAAGATGCAAAGATGTGGCAGACACCAAAGACATTCTCGCCTTCAGCAACCTGCGGTCCCAGGCTGATCACCTGTTCTTCCTTCTTTTCTTTACCTTTGCGTGGTGCCATTGCTGGAGAAAGAAAAACACAAAAAAATCCAATGAAATTTCTATTTAACAACTATGTACCGAAGGTGAGGTGGATGTCACTGAATTGTCCCAGACACGGATCACTGATGCAACTATTCAATCTGACCTTATCCACCAAGCCTGGGGCAAATAATTTTAGTATATACTACACAGAAGCATTAAAAACAGCAAACTAAAACAAGAGTCTTAGTTTATTTTGACATTTTAAGCACGACAGACGCATGTTAGGTGAGCATGCTCTGAGACAGCATCTTTGGAAACTCATTTCTGAGTTTTGGTACACTTAAAAAAAAAAAAAAAAAAAAAATTGCAAGCTAGTACGCCTCATGATGACCATGCGGCACGCTCAATCACAGCACTCACACAGGCTATGAGGCATCTTTTGAAACTCAAGTTTGAATAAATGCTCCCAAATCTTTTAAAAACACAAAGGTCATATTGCATAACTTTATTTTTTTTAGGATAGCTTTACAACCATTTCAATTCTAGCTTTATCTACTCGTAACAGTGTGTTGTTTCCCAGAAAGAAAACCAATCAGGTTGCACGGTTCCAGTATAGAATATACACTGATCAACTTCAAGGATCATTCAGCCCTTATTAACATTTCCAAAACATTAAAGAGCTGCCAAGTGAGTTACTGATGACCTGTAACTTGTGTTATGAGAGGTGAGCTCTGTGCATCACGTTCTGAACACCCACCCCCCCCCCCCTTTCCTGCTCAACTTCGGAACACATCCTTAACATAGTGGACCAGATTCATCTATAACCTGTGTTACAACAATTGACCAAAACTGGGTCTGAGACGCAAACAAATGCAATTTCTAGCTAATAAGTGATCATGTGTGGCTTTATTTCGGATCACAGTCCAGAAATTTCCACTCATAACATTCCAGTTTTAAATCTGCACATTTTAAGCTGTAACTGTTACTGCAGAGATAAAACATACATAAACACAGCTAGCTACACGTCTATACAGCACCACCACACAAACACTCTAATCCACCAATATATATATATATATATATATAAAATACAACATGAACATTTAAAACCCACCACTTCACCCTTTAAGTTTTAAACAGCAGTATTATGTGAGTGATGTGAGCCTCACTGACCGGCCCTAAAACGCTAACCCGAGCTAAGCGCCACACCACTAATCTCTTCAAACTACCCGAAAAAACTTTTCTTTCCTAACAATACAGCAGGACGACACTTAATTTCAGTTTTAAAAACAAATACAAACTGCCAATTTTATCATATTTGTTAAAACAAACGAGGATTCGTAAAGATTTCGAATCTGGGATGAATACCTGGGTATAGCTTCTATGGAGGCTAAAACAGGAAAGGAAGGAGGAAGCTCTTCCGGGTGAAAAGATCAGCCTGGGAATCCGGAAGTGATTGTAAAGCTGTACAGAATAAAAGTCTAACCACTAATCAAAATGGCGTCGTGAAACGTATTGTACACAACAACATGTTATTTTTTTTCCTTAACACTTAATAAATAAATGCAAATTGACAAACAAATCCAGTGTTATTAAATACATGAAATTTAGCACTGATGTTACTATCATTCAATTAAATAATGAATACCCCACAGTGCACACATTTTATTTTAATTAGATTATTTTTACAGTCGGGGTGGCAGGGGTTTGATTGCTTGTTCTCCCCACATTTGCATGGGTTTCCTCCCACAGTCCAAAAACATGCACAGTAGGCTAATTGGCTGTTCCAAATCGCCCCTCGGTGTGAGAGTGAGTGTGAATGGTCGTGTGTTGGCCCTGTGATGGCCTGGAGAGCTGTCCAGGATGTACCCCGCCCTCGCCCAGAGTCGGCTGAGATGGGCTCCAGCGTCCCTGCGACCCTAATTAGGGTTAAGCGGCTTAGAAAATGAATGAATGAATGAATGAATGATTTTTACAGTCATGACTGTTGAATTGTGTTTGAAGTACAGCATTTTTTGTATGTGGTCCTGCCTTTAAAACTCAATCTACTATAGTACTTATAAATTATGAACTCATAAATGGTTTTCTTTTTTTTCCTGCTCATCAAACTGTATGAAATAGTAGTTCCAATATAATCAGTGAATAATTAATTGTTTAACTACAAATGAACATTAAACTGTTCAATTATCCATCAAACAAGGTTCCTGCTAAGATTTTTTCGTTTGATCCAAATTTGTGTACATTTAGATTTTAGATCATTTCAGATTTCTGAGATAACTCCCATGGGGTTCTCGCAGTCTATTACATAAACCATTCTCTGATATGATTAATATTCCCTTGTCAGTGACAAAGCCTGAACAGTAACTCAAAGACGTCACTGAGAAGTGTTTTTGCTGGACTCCAACAGTTCAGGCTGAAAAACCTATAAAAAAAATAAATAAATAAATAAATTAAAAATCAACCATGCTCTTTATCTAATTATGTTCTTTAGGGACATGCTGGCAATCCTAAATCTCTGAATAGGTTTCCGATGGCGGTGTTTCTCAGGGATGAATCCCAGAGAGACCACATGATGCATATGGGCTGTTAAATACGGGGCTCAAAATGTAGTGTTTCCATTGTGTGGTCAGCTGAGGGAACAAAATTATTACACCGCATTCATTAAAAAATAAAAAAAGAGAAAGGACTAGGTGTCTGTTTATAGTTTCTGTTCGGAATTAATGTTTTCACTTGAAATTTTTGCATTTTTGAGACCTTTAATTGGTGTAAATCATTAAGATCTACTTCAAAAAAAAAAAAAAAAAGGAGAAAAAAAGGAAAACTAGAAAAAGCCAGAAAAACCTCATTCATTTTCTGACCCGCTTAATCCTAATTAGAGTTTACCCTAGGCAGAGTACACCCTGGACAGCTCGCCAGGCCATCGCAGGGCAGCAGAAAAACCTTCTAGGAATGAAATTCTATTAATATATTATGAAGGTCTTAATTTTTTTATAAAGGAATCTTTATCATTAAATAACATTTAAGATTGTTTAATACAGTGGTGTACATTTGTGAATGCTTTATAATTAACAATTTTTCACTAACGACCAAGAGAATTATTGTTAATTTTTATTAGTATATTGTGTTAGATTTGGTGGTATCTACTGACATCTAGTGGTGAGGTTCCAAACTGCAGAAAACTAAAAATGGTGGCCCTCATGAGCGGGGACCCGCTCCACAAGATAACTTATGAAGATTCTTATGAACGTATGAAGATTCTTATTCCATAAGAAACTTATTCGAAGATTCCGAAAACTCAGTAACTTCTTAAAAAACTATGAAAATTAATGAAAACTTATTCATTGATTATATATCTAATTTCTGCAAATAGATCCTCCAAAGTTTCACACACCGTGCCTTTAATTTTTTAAATTGTATTTTCTATGTGAGGTTTTTACTTAGATTTATATATATCTCTTGAGAACCATGACGGATGCAGATAAACTGCATGAGCAGGTGCACAATAGCTACGTTACGGCATCTCTTTAAACCCTGTTCAGAGTTTAAGTGTTAAATATATCGAAACAAAAGAAAAGTAAACTAAAATAAGGCAATTATAGTTTACCCTTACAGGGACCGGCCTGGTGAGCTCTGTGTGCTTCTAACTGAGCGAGTGAGGCATTGCTAAGTGTCTGTTTAAACTTCTCATTCAGAATTTAGCACACACTACATGGAAACGTAATTAAAACCGCACTCTGTAAACATGTTCCTGTATATATTAGGTGAACACACAAGAAACGCCAACTAAAACAAGATTTTTGTTTAGTATTTCATTTTAAAGTAAGATAACGATGATGGCATCTGCCCTAAATGGCCGTGACAAACTGTAAATATTCGTTTGGATTCAAGTATTATCCACTCAGAATAATGCTTTTTAAATCAGAAAGAGTGAACCAACCAGATTGCATGCAGACATAAGTATACACTACCAGGCAACGATGCATCTAACTGTGGAACATTTATTATTTTTTTCATTTGCCAAACCACTTAAACACATTAGGGTCACAGGGAGGCTGGAGTCTATCTCAGCCGACTGTGGAGCGAAGGCAGGGTACACTCTGGATGCCTCACCAAACCATCGCAAGGCCAACACCTATACAGCCATTCAGTCACTCATTGGGGTGACAAAACAGCTAATTAGCCTAATGTGCATGTTTTTGAACCGTAGGAAGAAACCAGAGTACCTGGAGGAAACCCACACAAACTCTACACAGGGACGCCCTCGCTGAGACCCAGGACCTTCTTGCTGTGAGGTGGACGTGCTAACCACTACACCCTCATGAACATACTCACCAAAAATGCTCATCATACTTTGTTTGAAAATCTTTTACACTAAAATCAGTATAACAAAGATGTAAAAAGACAGTGGTTTCTTTATTTGCAAATTAATCACAAAAATATCGGCTACCAACAATAAAAAATATTAACAATGATAGGTTTGATTGTACAGTCCAGATGATTCTGTTTACCTTAAATTTTCTTTCATTTACATCAATATCTAATAATATCCTACATTATAATACAGAAATCACAAGATTGGCAGTGTGGCGTTCATGGGAACCACTTTCTGTGAGTGTGTATGTGTGTGTGTGAGTGTGCATGGTCAGAACTATGAAACCCAAAAAAGAGGGAAATGTCTCTGGTCTCTCCTCTCGCTCGTTCCTTCCGTACACAAACAACACATGGTTTGTGCTTGGTGCAAAACTTCCAACTTTTTCAGGAAAATATATTATTGCATTATTAATACAGTTAAAAATACTAAATCAGGACAAAATTATAATTATAATAATAATTAAAAAAAAAAAAGTCAGACTATTCTCGTTATCATCATGATGGAGATCTGAGCAGCATGATGGTAGTTGTGTACATTATCATCATCGGTTATTCATCAACAGTGTGTATAAGGTGCGTGGGGTCAGTCTGAGACAGTGTGCGCTTCATTAAGAGCATTTAAACTAAAGAGTACAAATCTTCAGCAAAAGCTCCAACCGTTCATTAATACAGAGCCTTCCAGATGGAGCAGACATTTAACCAGAGATACGTACGTTCATACGTTCCTTGAGTTCTCAGTCAAAGAATCAGGACCAAAAAAAAAAGAAAAAGAAAAAAAAAAAGAAAAAAAAAAGAAAGAACGAAAGAAAGAAAGAAAAAAAAAGTTGTGCTTATTAGGACAGGATCATTCTTTCAAAATCATTTTCACACATTTTGGTTTGAAATACAAGAAAGAATAAATACTGTTGCTTTAAAATCTATAGACTGTACTCGAGGACTCGAAACTTTACGAAATGTAAAATCAGGATATTATTATAGTTTGACCTTTAAACTCAGGTTTCCATGAACAATGTCTCTCTCTTCCAGCATTATGAGTGTTTAATTATTTAAAAAAAAAAAATCCCACCACAAGATCAAGATGGTGGAATAATCAGGCTTCCTGGTGTTCAGTTCGGTCATTTCAGCAATGCAGGTAGTCTAAAGTCTGTATCTCACGGAGCGGTGAATGCTGCAGAACGTAGCGAATTCAGGATCCACCAACTTTTCTGAACAATGCTGAGAAAAACCAGGGCTCACTTCTGTTTAGCGTTATTAGCGGAAATTAGCAACATACGCGCAAATTTTTGTACGAGACGTGCATTTGGCAAACATGTTAGCGACAGTCTTTGCAACAATTAGCAACTATTTGCCACTGTTTGGGATCTATTGCCAAATCCTGGTAAAATACCAAGCAAATCTTAGAATTGAATCACACAACCCTATATATAAAAAGGGTGAGAAAACCCTTCCCAGAGGGTTTAGACGTTGGACTTCCAAATTAATTTCTGTCAGGAAGAAGCCCAACGTGCTGCTGCCCTTGAGGAGAAATTGCTTTGTCTGGAGAGGAAGAAAAAAGAAGAAAAAGGATGATTGATGGACCCAACCCTATAAAATAAATAAATAAATAAATAAAAAATCTAAGCAAGCCCTCCCCAGCATTGTGTTCACTACATGGCGAACCATAAAGAACTTTAGTGACCTGTGCTGTTTGCGGAAAAAAAGTAAACTGAAACGAGGTCTCGTACGAACAGAGATATTTTGAAGACCAAAATCAGTAAAAACAAAAAACAAAACCAGGAGTCTGGGAATGCGGAAGAAGCAGCTTTCACGTTATGAGCGTTCGGTTTATGCTTCTTTTCATCTGCGATGGACAGAACCTTGAGGTCCCCAGACGATCACAGCTACATGTGGTTCTTCTGCAAACTGTTCCCACAAATTGATGCCTTTGTTCACTCCAGCATTACAATTCCCCTGGAACCGAGCAGCATGTTCTAGCATGACCATGGATGGCCAAATCCGGACTGGAAGAACCCTGCCCTGACCCCAATACCACTGAACGCCTTCAGGATGAACTGAAACGCAGACTGCACCCCAGAATGAATTGCCTGACCTCACTAAAATGATAATAGCTGAATTAACATGAACATAACTCTCCACATCTAGTGCAAAACCATTTTCAGAAGAGTGGTACTTATTCCAACAGATAAGCAGGGACTACATCTGAAATAGGATGTTTAACCAGTACGCTCTGGTGGTGACGCCACTCGATGCCACTCGACAGCCTTAGTTATGGTGCAAGCTCCTTATTCTTGAGTCCCACCCCCTGTTCCACTCCACACACTGCTCTTCATCAGTGAATTCATTCATTTTATAACTCTCACAATATTCCCTCTGTAGTTGATGACCATTTAGGGACATCCAGATGCTAGCCAGACATGAAGAACTTCCAAGAACTTAACATGACAACTCCGACAACTTGCTGGAGGTTAGAAGACGATGTCTCACTTTAGAAACTTTTAAGACAGGATAAAAACCATGTTCTCCGTATGTTCTATTGGGATAAATGCACTTAACTAGTTAGTACACTTGCTTTCTTTCTTTTTTTAGCCTCGTCTGTCAGGTTCTCCCCCACTTTCTGTAAGAGCTTTATTCTGGTCAGGATCCGGCGTCTAGCATGGGAATATCAGGTACCATAGACCTACCAATATGCTTTTGGTGGAATTTAATGGAAACCCATGCAGATGCTGATACAACCCAGACCCATGGAGCTGTGAGGCAACAAACCCACCCAACTTCAGCAGTTCGGCTTCCAGACAAACAAGACTTTAGACTGGGCAACATGCTGTGGATTTTAGTTGTCCTTTGGGCTAGCTGATGCATTTATTATGTGCCCACCGATGCACAGCGTTAGACTTCTGCAAAACCCTCTCATTCATGGAATCAAGTATTTCTTTAGACCAGAAAGGATACCGAAGACATGATCGTGATCATTCATCCAGCTGACAGCGTAATCTTTAAATAATGCGCTTGAGACTAAAGGGGGGTTGGAAATACATCACTGCCGCCACAAGCACCAAATAAAGAGGGACTGGAAAGAAAGAAAGAAAAAAAAAAGTTTTTCATTATGTGAATTGCAGCTGGAAGAACGGTGTCCTCAGGATCGAGCTCGAGTTCATGATGAGGAACAAGACCTGTACGTTTTCCACTGCGTACTCTACTCACGGTCTGCGCTTACATTCCGAGGTGTAATTTAGTCCAAAACCTCAGAACTAAATCCTTTCAGACAGTCCTTATGTGCCAGTGGAAGCCATACACTCTCCGATATGTCTCGAGGACCATCTCAAGCTATCCGTAGGCTGGGACCATGTGACCCCCTCCAAAAAAAAAAAAATAAAATAAAAGGATCAAAAATAACAAAAACAGCGTCTGGTTCTGATTCGAATTAACACAAGCGTTCTGGGAATTCTTTGTACTTCTTTAGCGCCCTTTCATCCTGGTATCTTGTCTAACGAAACACTTCTGGTCATGTGACGACGTAGTAGTGATGGGTTTAATTAAGGCAAGAATTATTACTGCACAGAAATACAGAGTAGCAGGAACCGCAGGTATCTGTACATGTCCATATTTACACTCACATTTATTCCGGATGTAGCTTATTTTTATTATTATTATTTTATTTTAAGTACCAAAGTTGGTGTAGCATTTAACACCATAAATATGTAAATGAGATATATTTTTTTTAAAAACTAAATGTCACATTTTGTCCTAACAGGTACAGGTCATGTAGAGAGCAGATTAAAACTTACAAAAAAAAGGAAAGAAAAGAAAAGGAAAAAGAAAAAAAGGAACAGGGAAAATAGGATTAAAACTATGATGGGGTGAGACTGGCTTCTTCACAACACCTCATGATGGAAAGGATGGATGGACGGATGCATGGGGGAAAATATTCAGAGGTTCCTTCCTAGTTCAGTCGTTGTTAGCCTCGGTGCCGTTCCACAAAATACAGGTCTCTTGTGTCTTCAAAATTGTTTCTGAATGTGTCTATAATCACGCAGGAAAATCGTCTGTGTGTGTGTGTGTGTGTGTGTGTGTGTGCACGTACTGACAGACGTCCCTAGGTGCCCATGCGCTCTCTCACTCTCAAAGAATAAAAAAGGAAGGGAATGTCAGTGTCTCCATCACACTACCCCGACTCCTCCCTTCCCTCTCCGTTTCTTTTCCTCTCATAACCCGGACCTCCAGAACGAAGCCTCCGTAGGCTGCTGTGCCTTATCCAGCTCCTGTAGCTGACCCGGAGAAAAGTTGGAGAGCTTGCGTCTCCTCTGTCTCTCTCTCTCTCGTGGAGGAGCGGAAGCGCGAGCGTGTCGGTTGCGTTTTTTTGCACCCGTTCCCAGCACCCGTGTCCGGCTACCTGCTGTGGAGCAGCTCCTCGCGCAGCCAGCTCGGCAGCGGCTGCCCCATCTTGTAGAGCAGCTTGGACAGCTCGATGTTGTGCTCGCGGTAGTGTTCCCGAAGAAAGCGGCGTGACTGTCAGAGAGGACGAGAAAAAGTCAGACCTTTTTGCTGCAGTACGAATGCAGATTTATCATAATTGCTCTATTTGTAGCATTCGGGATAATAAATCTGGTAATAATACGACATTGGGCCCATAAGGAAACGAATACGTGTTACTGTGTGCAAAGCCAGTTCCAGATGAGGTGGAATTATTCCGAAAAATAAATCCAGGTTTTATCTGTAGATGTTGCACTGTATGTGAGAGAAGAAGAGGAACCCCGTTTACTCAAAACTCGTTTAAAAGTCTGAGGGCAGCTGTTCATTAATACTTCACTCAAAGTTATTTGTGGATTAAGCCGAAAATCCTGGGAGCTTCTAGAGAACAACTGATTCTCAGCCAAATAAAGAGAAGACAGACAGACAGACAAAGAAATAGAAAAACAGATAAATAAAAAGACAAATAGAGAGACAGAGAGACAAATAGACAGAGATAGACAGACAGACAGACAGACAGAAAGAAATAGAAAAACATAGATAACTAAAAAGATAGCTAGATAGATAGCTGGCAGACAAAGAAATAGAAAGACAGAGATAGATGGAGAGACAGATAGAGAGACGAACTGAAAGACACAGACAGATAGACTGATAGAGAAATAGAAAGACATACTGTAGACAGATAGATAGATGGAGAAACAAATAGCTAGACAGATAGACAGATAGACAGCCAGACAAAGAAATAGAAAAACAGATAAATAAAAAGATAGACAGATAGACAGAGAGACAAGAGAACAGATAGATAGACAGACAGACGGACAAATAGAAAGATATAGATCGAGAGATAGAGAGACAGATAGATCAATAGACAGACAGAAAAGAGTAGAGGTAGATAAATAGACGAATACATAGACAGGCAGGCAGAGAAATAGACAGATAGATAGACAGACATCTAAACAGAGAGATAGACAGATAGATAGAAGACAGGCAGACACATACAAAAATATGTAGAGGGAGACAAGAACAGTTATAACTATAGCCTCAGATTCCTGCTCTTGATTGACAGGAGTAGAACCTGATGTGCGTTTTGGCTGTCATAGCCCATTTGCCTCATGTTCGATATGTGGAGATGCTTTTCTGCTCACCGCGGTTGTAAAGAGTGCTAATCCGACTGAGTGCAGACTTCCAGTGAGGTTATTACCAACCAGCCGCCCTCCCCTCGCCTTTTCAGAGCCACTCCAACCAGCCCAACCAGTCACGCTGATCACATTGTTCCCTGCTCTCTTGGAGACACATTATTATTATTATTATTCCTATTTCAGATGTTCACTGCACACACGCTTGGTGATTTCATTTCAAAAGAAGGTGGAGATGATGCCAGCGGTAGGATCGTGGGTGTGTTTTTGGACTCAACGATACTGTGTGTGTGTGCAGCTTTTTGCTCGACTGAGTGTTGCCACTCACAGCCTAGCACTGCAGCACATCCAGGACACATCAGGCCGTCCCTCCACCCCTCATTAACTTTGATGTGTCTGCCAAGATGCCTCAAGGTGACATCAAGGATAGCGCACTGCTCTGCGTCCTACACTTCCCCGTCATTCCACACCTACACGATCACTCAACGCTGACTTGAACAAATACTCTAATGCACCACATCTGGATATTTTGTTTTAAAGACTATACAAGCATCAACCCAAAGAATAACCGAAAGCAAGTCGACCTTCTCGTTCTTGATTGAGTTGATGTCCACAACGCTGACACTTACATCCATGTCCATATCAGGATACTTCCTCCCTTTGCTCTTGCCCAGGCATTTCGTCTTCCCCCCGTCCAGCAGCTGGCACCAGAATCCCTTCTTAGGATCGAACCTGCAGTAAAAGACGACGGAGAAACAAAATGGAAGTTTCAACATCAGCCCGAGAGAAGTAGAATATGGCAGACAGATGGTGTACCGCCAGGTCTGTTTGCAGTAACAAACATGGGACAAACCCTGCCCTATTGTCCACTGGGGGATGGGACGAACAGATGTTGTTGCTTATGAGTCTATTGTAGTGATTATGTGGTCAGGCATAAAAGAAGGAAAAGGCAGAGTGAGAGATGAGAGGGAGTCAGAGTCGAGGTAGTAAAAAGAGACTGGAAGAAAGGAAAGACAAAGAAAAGCAGCAAAAAAAAACAAAAACAAAAAAAGAAGGAAGAATGAAAGACAGGGAGATGTACATAAAGAGTAACACAGACAAGAAAAAGAAAAGTCACAGGTCAACATACAGAGACATGCAAATAGAAAAGCGAAACAAAAAAGAAAAAACAAAAAGTAGAAAAGTGGTGTGTGTGTGTGTGGGGGGGGGAGGGGTGAGACAATGAATGACAAAAAAAAAACAAAGAAAACAACAGGTGCAAAAAAGAAAAACAACTTCAAAAATGGAAAGCATAAAACAAACAAAAAACAAATAGGAATAAATAAATATAAACCAATGCAAAAAATAACTAACTAACTAACTATTTAATGGGGGGAAAAATCAAAAAAAAAAAAAAAAGAAATAGACCACAGGGGTCCAGACACTCCCACAGAAAGTACCATTTCATAATATGCCGATATAGAACAAGCACAGCAAGTTTGAAAGCCCCAGCTTCAGCGAAAGGCAAGGAAATGTCCAGAAACTAAAGTGTGACGGACAGACAGACGGAACCCATTCCCATAGCAGGGGCTAAAAAAAAAATGAAGCCTACAAATAAATCAGTAAATAAGTAAGTAAAGTAAGTAAGTAAATAAGTAAGTAAATAAACCTGAAAGAATGGAAATGTAAAATAAATAAAAATTTAACACACAAAAAAAGGAAAACTAGAAAAGTCAAGGAGAAAATGATGAATGGTTTGATGATGCATGAAAGAAAAAAAACAAAAAAAAGGCAGACAAAACCAGTGAGACAGAAACTAAAGGAAAGGGGAAAAGATAAACAAAGAAGGAGGACAATATAGAAAAAAGAAAGGAATACAAACTGGAAACAAACAAAAAGACAACAAAAATAAAAGAGGTGAAAAGAAAAATGGGAAATAATAAAAGGCAGAACAAACAAAACTGGAGATAAATGAAAGACAGACAGAACTAATCCACCTGAATCACATAAAAACCCAAATATCACGCTGTCCGAGAGCTCAGGAATCAATCCCACACTCGTCAGTCCCACACTCGTCACTGGCCTCCAGTTGCCGTAACTGCGTATCATTTAAAGACTAAAGGCAGGGAGGAAGCAGGAACATGTTCAGATTGAATCCTTCAGAAAAACAAAACACTCACGCGAGGATCTTGTGGTAATTGAGAAAGTTTGTGAGGCCAAGAAACTTCTGGATCTTATCCATGACTGCAGCCGGCTCCGTCCTCAGCATCTGACCGTCCAGAACCAGGATCTGAGCACAAAGAGAAAGAGGGGGGGGGCCTTATTCCTTGGCCTTATTCACCAGGGTGCAAAATCAGCCAAGTCCATTTCCCACATCACCCATCCGCCCAACCACAATCCCCATCCACCCACTCCCACACACCTGGCTGGGATGGTAGTGGCTGAGCCATCTCTGCAGGTGTGTCGCGTACAGGCCGGGCACAAGGCAGCGATTCTGCAACACCTTCAGTTTGATGGGGACGTCACGGCCGGCGGTGATGATGTCATGAAAAGTATATTTCTGGGCCACAGGGTCGTCGTGGGCTCTCTGGTGCTGGAGAAGAGCAGAAACATGCAGGTGGTGAAAAAAAAGAGGTTGATCACGCTGCACTCACCTCAAAATACGTCACCAAGAATTCGTGAACAAAAAAAAGATCCACTTCCCATAATCTTCCCATTTTTCTTTTGTGAACCTGTCTGTCTCTAAAGATTAATTCTGGTATGAACTGTATGTCAGAGTGTCTTTTTTTTTTTTTTGGTGTTTTATTAGTCTGTCTTTTTATTCCCATCTTCCTGTTTCTTTTCTTATCTTAGCTACATCCGAATACTCGTGACGGACTAAGGATGGTTAAGTACCTATACACAACTGTTACTGTAATACATACTATGGGTAAACGAGCTAGCCATTGCCATCTTTCCTTACCTTTGGCTACAACCATGGAGTGCAAACCCCCGCCAATTAAAAAAAATTGTACATACATATACACACATTATATATATACACACACATATCTGCGATGGCCTGGCAAGCTGTCCAGGGTGTATCCTGCCCCCTGGGCTGAGACAGGCGCCAGCCTCCCCGCAACCATAATTAGGATTAAGCAGCACAGAAAATGAATTAATCAATATATTTATATAAATATATATAATGTTTAAACTGGAAACTGGAACACTAATTCTGATCAATATTAATAATACTCACCTAATGTTTTGAGTCATATATAAATCTTATTTGACTTACATAAAGTTTCTAATTTTTTTAAGCAGTTTATTAATCCAAGTTTTAGCTTCTGGCTCCTGATTAGTGTTTCTCTAGATCGTATAATGCTCATTTCTACTGCAGTAATTCAACCTGCAATAATAAAGCTAATGTCGGTCGTAAAAAAAAAAAAAGAAAAAAAAAGTGGTTGTTATGGTGATGCAGTGGCACTCTGAGTGTTAACCAAGCACTTCAGCCATGTGAGAGTCAGCTCTGGACATAAACGACGGCGCCGGGTCATTATCTGGCCGTTGAGAGACTGACCTGGTACCAGGAGTACGCCCTGTCAGCAGGATTAATGAGGATGGTGATGATCTTGGCTTTCGGAAGGAGAGCAGCGGCTCGACGGGCCGCTACCTCCGAGTCGAAATAGTTGGCACTCTTCTCAAAGTAGAAATCGGAGCTAGTGTTGGAGGGTAGAGGGAAATATTCCATGTACCTGCGAGGGGGAAAAAAACATGAGATGAGAGGAGAGGAAAGTAGAACAGCAGCAACTCAAGCAACTCGCGGCATGAACAAAAACAATCCGAGAAGCCTTCTGTCGTGCGACCATACGCTTTCAACACCGTAAACAGCACTCCGCCTTGTAGACCAAGCATCTCTGTTTACTGAAACGTGCACGACAGAGGGTGCGTGTATGATCTCACACGCCCGCTTGTCGTTAGCCACGCATTCGTAGTGGGTAACTGAGCGTGTTTTCAAACGTGTAATCTCTCCTCGATTCAAAGGAACATCAGCGCTGGTTGTGGATAAAGTGCCAGACTTCAGAGCACGCCGTGATTTCTCTATCTGTGCATCTCATAGTGGTTTACAGGGTGATTGACCTTAACTCATGCATGCAGCCTTAAAAAGCACAGGCTGGTACACAGAAAATGAAGGTGGAGGAGAAACATTCGGCGCGAACTAGAAAGAGTAAAAGACGCTAGACACATACCAGTCAATGCCCTTGTGATAATTACGACCATTGAAGAACTGGATCTCCTCAAAAGTCTCCTTGCTGGGATAATTACTGGTCAGATCCGGATGCATTCCCAGAAACAGATAGAGCGCTGTCGTTCCTGGAAGCAAGTCAGATTGCAAGAGTTCATGGCAAGGTTCTGGAATATTTATTCACAACCCCACCTCCCCCTCCCCAATACTTTAACCCTCTCAATAACTGAGTCAGAACCAAACCCATTTACTAGAATACGAGTACAATCTGATCAACCAAGACACTTAATAGGCCTTGGTATAGCTCAGAACACACACACACACACACACACACACACACACACACACACTTAGTATATAGTATACAAAAACATATGGTTTATTCATTCATTCATTCATTCATTCATTCTCTGAACCGCTTAATCCTAAACAGGGTTGCGGGGGAGGCTGATGCCCATCTCAGCCGACTCTTGGCGAGGGCGAGTACACCCTGGACAGTTCGCCAGGCCATCGCAGGGCACTTATGGTTTATTTTTGAATTTTTTTATATGATTTAAGCATCACCACGAGATTGAAGGGTGAATAATGTGAACCACTCGGATCGCACTGCTCCCATGTAGTGCGTGAGTGTGTGTATATATTTATATATACACACACACACACACACACACACACACACACACACACACACACACACACACACACACACACAGATATATATATATA
>JAQMYF010000026.1:3800498-3815423 GCA_030014195.1 Neosilurus mollespiculum
TATATACACACACACACACACACACACACACACACACACACACACACACACACACACACACACACACATATATATATCTAAATAAACATTGCAAATTTACTACCTACTGTAAGACAGACTGGGCTATTGCTCCTCTAGGCGTGGTTCAGAAGTCTAATTAACAGAAGCAGTAAACCTGGAATTCCATTTACTGGTGTAAAGTGAAAGCTGCAGTTTAACTTCACCAAAAAAAAAAAAAAAAAAAAAGTCCTAAAACTGAGCACCTGTACTAATTCGCTACATGAAACGAAATTGCTGAGTGACAAATCAATTCAGCTCCAAACCAATCAGACGAGGGCGCAGTAATCCATTGCTGGAATAAGAGACAGGACAGTCAGGGCATTGTTCGATTCTGTTGTTTCGGATGTCCATGACAGCTAGATGGCGCTACTGTATGCGGCTGATCAGACAGTGAGGGGAAAAAAAAAAAACAAAAATAAACAAACAAACAAAAAAACAACAACAACTCACCGGTCTTCTGTGGGCCTATGATGAGCAGCTTAGGGAAGCGGTCGCACGTTTTCTCCTTCGACCAAATGTCTTTATGTCTTTTGTCCTCACAGGGGTCCTATTGGGGAGACAGTGAATCAGATTTACAGTTTACAGACGCACACCAGCTAAGACTGCAAACCTTGACTATTCCACCCACAAGCCAACACGAGGTATAACTCATACACACGCGGCCACATTTACCATTGAAAACGGTGCTATTTAAATCCTTTTTGTGCCACGTTTCTGGCAGAGGAGAGACCGCTATTAAACGTCAATATATCAGAGAGTGGGCCTGCCGAGTTATTGCTGTTAAACAGACCATCTTACTCTATTAAGCTAAATAAAACCACTCCCTCCGCCTCCAGACTCCCCGAGCTAATAGAACACTCACAGCCAGACTGGAGAGAAACTGGGCAGTGGTTAGACTGTGGGTTCAAAATAACCTATAATCTAATTACACCGGTCTACATAAATAAAACATTTAACAGGCCAGAAAAAACAGGAGTAGAGACCAGGAAGAATCTAATCCAGTCAATAGCAGGGGTTCGGGTGGCCTAAATGAGACATTAGTCCTCAAATACGGCTTTATTCTTGAGCAAAAACATTTACGGTCGATGCATTTAGTTAAAAACAACACGCGTTTATTTAAAATTTACTCGTAAGGCACCCCGTATTTAGAAAGTCTCCATTCCGGCAGTGGATTCAAGGATCTCATTCATCACAGGTGGATAGGAGCCGTAATATCCAATGATCCACAGGCTTTGACCTGACCTCCCACACACACAGCTGAGGTGGGCACATCTGGATCGAGTTGTGCAGATTAATGAAGAGGCATATAACCTGCGCTCGCAATTCTTCAGGGACGGATCAAGATAACGGTCATGCAACAGCCTCCATTTATGATCAACATCTGTCAGCTTTAACAAGATAGTTAGCACACTAAACTATCCGATTCGAGTGCCCCCCTGGCTGCTTTCCTTTAACGGTTTTCTGGGTACGTCCAGCTGGGAGGAGGGCTTGGGGCAGACCCAGAGCTTGCCGGAGGGATTATACATCCCATTTGGCCTCGGAATGCCTCGGGACCCCCCAGGGGGATATCGAGTGTCGCTAAGGCGAGGGGAGCCTGGGGTTTCCTGACTAAAAGAACAGATGAACGGGTGGACAAAAGCGGCAAATTTTGGTGTGATTTATTGAACAGCGCCTCCTAGGGGAGGCCTGTATAAAACAGGTATTATACAATCAATTAACAGGGATGATTTTCTACCTAACATTGTTATGTGTGATAGTGCCGGGAAAGATTTTTTGTGCAATTTCAGGCTCGGGAAAGTTATTTTTTTTTTTAACTCGGATTCAAAACCTTGCAACGCAAGACGACGAATTATGACACAGGTCAATTTGCAATCGTCGTTGCATGCTACCGGGTAACACCAGCCTAAATGCTTCACTCTGTGCAATCCACTGCAAGGATTTGACGCAGAAGTATAAATCGGCCTCTACGCTTCGCTGCAGCGCACTTATTTTAAGATCCGCAGCTTAAACAGTTAGCAGAGTGAGGTAAAGAAACGCCCAGCGCTGGTGTCTAATCTGGAACATTTAAAATAAATAAATTATCTCAATGGTTGGAGTGTTCTACAACAAAAAGTATTGTGTGGACTTTCTGGGAGAGCAAGTACACGTGAAAAGACATTATTCCCAGCCGGAAGGAATCTCCGGAACGCCGGAGCCCGGAGTGAAAGGATGGGATCTCAACCTTGACAGGAAACAAGGAGGATCAAGAAAGGATTTAGGGCTCCGAGTCACAGTCGGTATATTTCTCTGAGGGGTGAAAGAAAATGTGACAGTCAGACAGAGGGAGTCAGGGAGGACTAAGGAGGAGGATAAACTGAATGACAGGAGAAGGAGGAAGAGACAGAAAGAGATACGGCTGTGGTTTCAATAATTCTCTTGGCAGCAGCATGAAAGATACAATTTCAGATAGAGCATGGTCGGGGTTTTTGGTGAAAAGAGAACGGAGAGGACGGCTCTTTCTGCACTGATATATACGAGAACATCAGCATGTCAGGACGCCATCAGCGAGCCAAATTAGATTATATTATACAAATATTTGAACATACGACTACTCAAACCTAACCATAGCCGGAGAATCTCCGCTTACCTGCCAAATTGGGTCCCTCTCCTCAGGAAAGATCTGGAAGTATTTCTGAGCGAGCTGTACGGGTGGTAGCGTCTGCAGCTTCAGGTGGGTCCACGTCTGAACGAACTTCACCAGGTTCTTAAAGGTATACAGGCCCAGGCGATCGTTCCCGTAGTTGGAGAGGTGGGTCATGAAGATACTGATCTGGAGTCCGAAATGACGTACAAAATTACTACACAAGTCCCGAAAGCAAACTGGTATGGTATGTCCGTGCGTCACTGTCGGACTACACTTCTGACAAGCGAGTGCACAGCTTACAGGGTTGAGGAGCACGGTGAGGAACAGCTCTCCCCCATTGATGAGTTTGTCCAGCTCCTTGGGGCTTCCAGGGTACTCGTTGTAGAAAATGGTGTGCGTGAAGAGGCCACACGTCTGCCTGGGTAACACCTGAGGAGTTGATGAACACAAAGTGGAAAGAGGAAATTTGATTCATGACACTCCTAATGATAGAATAAACACTACTCCAAAAATTTTTTGGATTTCCCCCCCTTTTCCCTCCCCTAATTTTAGTCATATCCAATCCCCATCATTCAAGTATTGCCTCTCTATCATGACTACCACCAACCAGGGAGGGACGTAAGCATGAGGGCAGCCCAACACATTCAGAAGAAAAGCGATACCCGCCCCTTTGTACGAATGAGCTCACAGACGCCCATGATTGACTGGTGATCGCTGTGAGTGACAGGGAGGTGAGCGTATGCCATCCCTCCCTCCAGTGAGAGCTCGGCCAATGGACTCCTGGTCACAGATAGCTCCATCATCAACGTGTAGTTGCGAGTAAAGATGCAGAGATTCAACCAAACGTCTGTTAGTGGAGCCATACGGAGCTCACTTGCGTCTGTATCCTATATCCACCGTGACAAATTAAAGTGGAAAAACATATTTGGTTAACCACAATATGCAGGAGCCTTTTAAACACTGTGCTGGGCTGCACTGGGAACCAAGTGGAAACTAAGTGACCTCAGTCTAGAAGAATGTGGCCTTCGTGAAATAAAACGAGCTGAAACTGCTTCTAGAGATCATCCACAAGGACCAGAGTTAAATTCACGTTTCGACGACTGACGAGTGCCAAAATCGGTCAACAAATCAAATCTTGCTCCCGAACTTAAATCTCTCATACGACTGCTAACTTCTGCATTCTGGTCCACCTGGTAAGATTTCATCAGACACTATCCTGGAGCCATGTCCCTTCAACAAACATCGCAAACAGCAGCCAATTCCCACCCAATAAACAGCTCTCGCTTATCACGTGACAGCTACCAACAAGGGATGGGGAAACCATTACCTGCATTCTCCCAGCATGCTTTTGAGGGTCAAGTGGTGCGATGGTATAACATACACGGAAGAAAATGCTACCCGTCCACCCATGATTGGCTAGCAATGTTCCAAGTGACATGGGTAACAAAAAAAAGCAAAACCCCCTCCTTCCCTGATATCATGCCAAAAAGGGCTCGTGATCTCCTGGCTACACATCACTGTCGCATCACCGGGATTCAATCAAGCAAGCTCCATATGATTGAGGAATTCTTTCCTGCTGCACCACTTGGCAGCCAAACAAAAGATTACTCTATACACATTGCCCGTCTTCTTATTCTTATCCAACTCCCAACCACCAATCAGCTCTCACCTATTACACAATAGCTACCAATCAGGGATCGTGAAAGCTATGAGATGCTTCCTCCAAAGCACATGAAGCCAGACAACCTCAAACAGCGTTATATTCTTCAATATTCTTTTTAACATCATGGGGCATTGTAAAACACTAGAAGAAAAAAAGTGCTATCTACCCTCTTCTACATATACAAGTTCAGAGATGCCCCGTGATTGGCTAGTATTGTTGTGATTGACAGAAAATAGAGTAGTGGCTCATTTATGCTCCCTTTACGTATGAAAACAAAGAGGTCTGTTTCGAATGTTTTAAGCGACATCATCCACATACTTCCACACGTCATTTATATTGACCCTGGCATTGAGCAACACCTCCACTAGAGGGCAGTTCCGAGTGCAACGTTTCCAACACCAGCGCACATGGCTAACGTTCTGGGTCCCTGTGCCTGTGTGAAGTAGCATCATACAGATCAGGGGTGCCCAGTCTTGCTCCTGGAGATCTACCTTCCCGAAGACTTTAACCCTAACGTAGCCCATGTAACAGATCTAATCACGTCTTAAGTCTTCAGTTCAACGTCTTAAGCTTTGATTAGATGATTAGATGGTCAGGTGGGCATGATTAGAGTTGGAGCGAAGGTAGGTCTCCAGGAGCAGGACTGGGCACCCCTGATGTAGATGTTTATAACTCTTGACAAACTTGAAGAACATGGTTTTAAAAAGTCCTGCCATTATTATAATTTCTTTTTCAGGACTCTCGTGAACTAGCGGCTACGTTCCACGAACGCAGAGGACAAAATCCGTCTTTGATGTCGAGCACAGATGGGCCTTAAGAGAGTAGCGTCATGTGTCCCATCCAAAGACAACAGTCAGGATATTTCTCCAAATTCCTCTCTAGGACTGTGCGCAAAACGGCGATCAGCGTTTGCTTAATAATTTGCGACTACACAGCAAATCACATCAGTACTTTTATTGGAGTGCGGATCTTCTGTACTTGCGCGAATGACTTTAAGCGGCGGGTGTAAAAACACTTTACGACACACGGCAGCCCGTGTGTAAAATTGAAATTTCTATAATTGTGTGCATCTGGCACTCTCTTTGAAGATCCTCGCCGACCGCTGCACTTTTCACTTTAGAGAAACATGGCGTTGTCACCTGGCACAAAACCCCCTTCTGCTTCTTTTAACGTTTGATGTTGGAACCCTGAGAGGAAGTTAATGAGAAGAAGGTTCCCCCCCCCCCCCCCTTTTTTTTTTTCTTTTTTTAAATACCAAAGTAGTTTTTTCTTTGCTTTAGGCAATAATGTACAATACACAGAAATGTGAAGAATATTACATTTCCGAGATTGGGTCTGTGTGTAGGATCTTTTTCCATTAAGAATCAAATAACCATATAATGATGATACAGTTTAATGTGGACATTTATTGGTTCTCTACCCGCCTCTTAAACAATTCAATTTTTCCATCAACATAAACAGCTTTGGTGATGAAAATAAATAAAAAAACCTTTTTCTTTTCTGAGGTTGGATTGAATGCACATCGATAAGAGTACCTCAAAGACTCTGTGTGTGTGTGTGTCTGCGTTGGCAGGCCCGGACAGTTAAACAGTATCTAGGGATTAAAGGATGTCTGTGCTAAATGGATGCATCTGAACCGAGTCCAAGAGACAAACCTAATATTTTTGAAACCTTTTCTTAAACAAAGTCTCCCCAGAAGATCCTCCTAAAGGTTATTCATCTAATCTGCAAGTCAAATAGCGAGCAGCTCACTGTCTATCGGAGCGCCGAACAATTACGCAGTAGCTGAAGCTTCCGTGATCTTTCTCACCTCATTATTCTGCACTGGGCCACAAACAATACGGACGGGTTTTTCATAAACAGCAGTGTTACCTTTCTACCTTTTTTTTTTTTTTTTTTTTGTAGAAAGCTCGATGCACCTTCTCTACTGTATATCCAACAACACCCTTATATATCCTTTCTAATGTGTGGCAGTTGAGTGTGATGTTCTCACGGCGTTGTTAATGCTCATCGCAACGTACAAGAGTGAAATATTCACAGGGACGCAGCAGCTTTGTCTCATAGTTGCAACTCCCCACACACACAATTTTTTCTTTTTTTTTGCCACAGTTATCATTTTTCTTCTTAACGAAGGTTTTCCCTGCTCAGCCTCGTGTTTGTTAGAGGACAGAAACCGCCAAAATGGTGAAACGATTAAAAGGATAAGTGCACTCTGCTTCGTCAGCCGTCTTCGTTCTGTTCAAGTCTTCATGCAATGACCCAGGAGGGACGACGTGAAGTACGTGACCGAACACCTGAATCGAAATAAATTTAACGGTAGCTTAGGTATCGAAAACAAACAGCAATAAGAGTCTAGCTGGCACGTTCTGGGTTATGGCGTATATGTTAAAGGTATACGAGGAGTCACCCGATTACTCGATTCTGATTGGTCAAATTCAGCATTTCTGCATAACAGGCTAAGTGTAACAGACCAAGTGCTCTTGACCACTTTGGCAACAGCAGTAAAATAGTATTAAACCAATAAAATTACTTTTAAATCAATAAAATTTCCTTTTTAAACCAATGATTTGTCAATTTATTGATTTGTTTCATAAGTAGTTTCATTTGTTTCATTTGTTTCATATAATAAGCACTCATTTGCCAAACCACTTGGGTCATGGGGAGACTAAAGCCTCTCTCATCAGACACCAGGCGTAGGCGGGGTACACTCTGAACAGCTCACCAGACCATTGTAGGGCCAACATGACCATTCCCACCCACAGCCTCAACAAGGGGCAATTTGAAAAAGCCAATTAGCCTAACGTGCATGTCTTTGGACTGTGGGAGGAAACCGGAATGCCCGGAAGAAACCCACACAAAAAAGAGGGAGAAGAGATGGAGGCAGCCATGGCCTAATGGTTAGAGAGGTGGCTTTGGGACCGAAAGGTCACTGGTTCGATTCCCAAACCGGGGGCGTGAGTGTGTGTGTGTGTGTGTGTGACTGGGATTCGAATCCATGACCTTCTTGGTGTGAGGCAGACGTGCTAACCACATCGCCACCGTTCCACCCCATAGTACATTCTAGAGAGTCTTAACTGTATGAACACATCACTGGTACAGGATGAATCATCATAATATCTTAATATGCGTATGTATTAATCATTGTCCCAAAAATTAAGCGTGAAATTGAAATATAAAAATCTTCAAAGCTTTTTTTAAGCCTTTTTCAAACCAGAAAAAGCCCTGATACACAGATGCTGACTTCAGAGCTCCCCAGTATTTATAGACATGTATAGGCAGGATTAGTACCGAGGCAGTTATTAAACATTGCGCACAAAGAAAGAGAAGCTGTATGTGTATACATGCACTCAGACACTCTATACATGTCTCTGTGTTGACGTAATCGGAGGTGCGCAGGAGGTCTACGTGGGCGGGAAAGCGCTCTTACACTGATACCGCTGTGGATGAAGCCCCTGCGGAAGCGTGCAGGTTTGAGATGGGGATATTCCTCGGTGCTGGTCACCTTGATGCCCCACACCTTCTTCCAAGCCTCGTACAGCTGCATGTGGATGGGGTAGACGCCCGAATGGTGCGGAGCCACTGCATAGCCCATGTTTGTCGGGATCCCATGTTCCTGAGTGAGAGAGAAGGAGGACGAGAAGACGTACAGACAGACAGGCATGTTTATTAGAGATATTGTGGGATAGGAAGTTGTTTATAAGATATTGTGAGGAGAAAGTCTTAAAAAAAAAAAAAAGACCATCAGTATTCTGTTCTAATAATAAATAACGTCATATTAAACAAAACCAGAGTTAATATAAAGCAGCAATTTGTCTTTACTATTTAAAAGCAACAAGTATGATGTTATGATGGTAAAAGAGGTCGAAAAGAATGAAGCTCAACAACAGATGTTCGTTTGTGCTAATTAAAAGGTATCATGTACACTGGAAGGGGGTTTGCTGGGTGTGCGGGGCAGCTGTATTGGCTACACTGAAGCCTCGGTATTTTCAGCCTCACCTCTGCAAACTTGCGGTTGAGCAGCATCTGTTCAGCCAGCACCGACTGGTTGTGGAAGAGATGAGGCTGCATGTGGCTCCACATGTGCGGAAACCACCAGAATTCCTTACTGTAGGAAAGGAGCAGGTCGTCGCCCAGATCTTCCTCGTCATTGCCTGAGGAAGAGGAAACACATGAGCGGGGAAAACAAAACAAACAAACACATGGTTTCAGTAGTTTCCAGTTCCATCCAAGTGAGTTTTACTCAACCCTCTGTACCAAACTTTATTCTGCTGCTGCTGTGCCAAAATCTTCCAGTTCCCCACAGAAATTTCTTCCAATGGGACAAAAAGTACCAAGTTTAATATTTTCCAATATTAAATGTATTAACTTGTGGGTTGTTCAATAATGTAATGGTTTCAGAATTTCTCATCTATCGACTGGACCATATGAGTAACATCCTTATAGAAATGGCGTGATGTGTAATATCATACCGTGTTTAGACCCCCCCCCCCCCCATTCTTTATTATATTCTATATTTGAGACCCCAGCAGCGCACCGAAGTACGATTCCTAATCCAAAAACTCACCCTGCAGCACTGGACGGCCTGTTAGGCTTCCTCCTCCCATTTATAGGCTTTCCTCTCTTTGTGCCTACCCTGCTCTGATTGGCTGCCTTTTTCAAGTGGGTCACCTTTTCTTTTCAGTATGCTGGGAGGCAGACTAGAATTGGTGGAAGCAGTGCTGTCGGGGAAGGCCAGCTAATCAGATGGCCCAGCATGCACTAGTGTGCTGAGCAGAGGTTATTAGAACAACAAAAGGTGGAGGAGCAAGGACCTCCAAGTGTGATGGTCAGATTTGTAAGATCCCAAGAGTTTATAAATAATATTGGGCTCTATGTATTCTGACTGTCAAAAAACCAGGGGGCATGGAGAGTAGGGGTGGGTAGCTGGGCTGGGCTTGCAATACTAGCAAACATTTGCGACAATGCGCTGCTGCAAGTGGAAATGAGCTCAGAAATTCAGCATGTGGATAAAGTTGATGGAAACTTGGCTACAGAGGATAAATTATGGAACATTACTCCGGATTCACAGTCAAGGCCATTAGGAGCGGAGATGACTGATCTTACCGGCATGAAAGAATTTTCCAGAGAAGCCCAAGTTGAAGGTGAAATTGGGTACATGATTTCGAAGCTCGTTCTGCATCTCCAGCAGGGCCTGAAGGATTTAAAAGAGAGATTTTTTTTTTTTAACAACCATTTAATACATTCAGATTTGCAGAGCCCTGAAGATAAACACACACATTTGTAATCAAGCCTCTTTTATCAGGGTGGTCCCATACACACGACTGTCAAAGAGCAAGCTTACAAGTGTTCTGAATCCTAGGCTTCACATGCAGACCTAAAAGCGATGTCTATCCGGCACACTGCACTCAGAGAAGATTGGAACTGGTGTACACTTTCATGCACTTCACTGTGTAGGCACACATCACTGCAGTCATTATCTCATGTCAGCATGTCGTGCTGTTTTGCGAACAAAAGGCTAGGCATCTGGCTTTTTCCAACTTCTCACCCTAATCATCAACGGCTGATGAGCTGTCAGTAAACCTCCAGATTTAAATCAATGGGTTCGAGGCTTGTGCTTTAAGGTTAAAACACTGCGTTTGGACAAACAGTGAACGAGGAACCGTACTGAACCGGTTCCATTCAGGATTCTTTGAACCTTGGTGCCAGTTAGCAAACCTGTCTGCTTTTCCACCATTTATGAGCTGCACCATTGCGTTCTTAGTGGAGAGTGTGGCACCAAGACTGGTGATCACACTGATTATCTTATAGCTTTTGTTCTCATTATTGCAGATATTTACCTGATTTACATGATTCCTCCCCCCCCTATTGCATTCTCCATTGCTGCAATCCGCTTCTTCTACAGCCTAATGGCACACCCACTGATCATGTCATGGCTGGCACTAACTTTTAGCCATCCTGTCGAAATGCCACAAATGAGCAAAATTTAGTGCATGAATGAAACCAAACCAATTCCATGCTGATGGAAAAGGGTAAAACTGGAGACTGGGATTCATTCAGGGTGTCGGGATTAGCTGGTTTGATCGGTGTAGCCAGGTGAAGAGCGTAAAGGGGCGGTGTCATTTTTATTTGAAGAAAATTGCCTAGATATCATGAATGGTGTAATCAAACAGGATATAATCATTTCTATATGGAAATTTGGTTTACAAATTGTACCAGATATGAAATAACTTTCACATTATTCAACAAGTTTGTTAGGGGTGTGCAACACAGTCGCAATCTTTGGAAACCGTTCGGCCCAATAAGTTTGCAAAAGTCTGTGCTACAGTCCATTTCCATCCACGACATTTTGGGCTCAAAAACCCATGACTCAGTGGTTGGCACCTCCGCCTCACAGGAGGAAGGTCCTGGGCTCGAGTTCCAGGCTCGAGTGTGGAATTCGCATGTTCTCGCCATGCTCATGTGGGTTTTCTCAGGGTACTCCGGTTTCCTCCAACAGCCCAAAGACATGCACACGAGGCTAAGTGGCTGCTCCAAATTGCCCCTAGGTGTCAGTAAGAATGGTTGTGTGTGTTGGTCCTGTGATGTCCTGGCAAGCCTTTCAGGGTGTACTTCGCCCTTCGCCCAGTGTCGGCAGAGACAGGCTTCAGCGTAGCTCCCCACAACTCTAGTAGGATTAAGCGTTTCAGCAAACGAGAGATGAGTGAGAAAAAACTCTGGACTTCTTTTGATTTGAAAGCTGAAAGGCTATTTAACATTTATTCACAAGTATTTCGGACATCCGTGGCATATAAGCAACTGGATTTGGGTAAAAAAAAAAAAAAAAAAAGAAATCATGACAGACGACCTTTAAAGGGTTTAATTCAAATCTCGGGAACTCCGAAAGAATCACATGACAACTTTGACCTGAAAGTGTTTCGAAATAAAATATCCTGCCGGGCCAATAATAAGCCTGAATAATACCATGTGCTTAATATTTGGAAGAAGTCCACGAAACAAATCTGTACTTGGAATCTGGGATTGGAATTTATTATACAGTTAAAAGGCTCCCTGGCTGCCAAACAATCTCAAGAAGTCCTGTTCAAGACCATTTGTTATGCAGCTGAAAGAATTGACAGTGACGGACAAACTGGAAACAAATTGAGCTACAAGTCTTGTAATGTGAAAACAGTCGATACTCATCTTTAGCCACATGCACATTCACGACTTTTAGGGCAGATATCCCAGTCATCTTTTCATTTCGGGGCTTCTCGTTACATGCTTGAGTAATGTCAAGCATCTCTCCAACTTGTAGCAAAAACAAAGGAAGAGAAACTGACGAGAATCCAAGTATAAAAACGCTCGGCGCATTTGCGGTTACGTGCAGCAAATCCCCGAATCCAGTTTATCACTGGTCTATTAGTGCAGGAGGATGAAAGAAAAAACGTACGCACAATTTTGCTTGTCGAGAAAATTGGTTGGTGTGCCATAACAAAACGGGGATTAGAAACAGCAAAAAAATTAAATCAAATAAAATAAACATGGCAAGTAGTGTAACAAAGCTATTCGGAAATACATTAATGTCACTTATTTCTTTGCATAACTGACAATCCTCACTTGTTGTCCACACATTCCAAACTTGGTGTGTTTGTTCAACTAATCTTTCCTTCGCAATTTTCTTGGTAAAAATAAACTTCCAATTTATTTTCACGGGAAAATGAGATGACCAAAGACCACTCGTTCCTCTATATCCTGTAACTGATTGAAGTGAAACGAAAGGCAAGCCTTCCAAACTCTCCTGTTACATATGAATACTTGTATATTTTCATAATCAGGTGGTTTTGACTTACATTTGCAAAGAAGCAACCTGCTAAAATCCGTTTGTTTTGCATTAGCCAGTTTGAGTTGGCAAGTTAAAGGCAATAATAAGCGTATATAGATATTACACTAACAAATCGGATATAAACTAGTGAACTTCTAAATACAATAAAATTCCGAATGAGGCGGTTCTACAATTCATACACGACTTTTTGCATACATTAAAACAAGCGTGCACTCGTACATACAAATTAAAGAATACCGCACCATGCAGTCATATGCAAACTAGTTCCGTATTGCCAGCAAGAACACGAGATGACATGACTTTTCGCATTACAATGGCGCCCCCTAGTGTGCGGAGTTATTGGTCGTTTTTATAATTTTTACATAAAAAAAAGGTTCATAAAAAGGTTTACAACAGAAACAGACAATCTATGCATACAACCTTTTATTAAGTTTAGGTTAAGTTTTCTTCAAAAGTAGTGTAGGAGACTTTGAATTTATGTATTTAACCTTTTCTTCTTTTTACTTCCTGATTCGCAAGTATACGTCAACCTGATTGATATTTTTACATCTCCATCCAAAGAGGAAAACTTTAATTCCATCAGCCCCGCTTTCCCTTTAATCTTGCAGCACTTCTTTTCAAAAAGCGAGAGCAAGATTAAGGGCAGGGGGTGTAAAAAAACAAACCAGAACACACATACAGCTTGGTTTTGTAGTCCCTTTGAACCAAGAATCTATCGAGTGAGAGGCTTCGAATGTGGAAACGGCAGCTAACTAGAGGAAGCAGCGACAGCAGCACGGGGCTGTCATTTGATGCATCGGCTGATCGATGGCGATGCTGGGGGAGGCTCTCCGCATCTTGTGGCTGCTCTTTCTGAGTTTCCCTTTAAGCAGAAGACAGACTCGTGCTCATGCCACTTGGCTGTCTCCCAGGCTTCAGATTTTTTTTCCCCCGTCTCCATCCATATTTCTCTCTGAACATTTTTATCATTTTCCCCCTGTGTATCCATCTTTATTTGTGTATGCAGCAGGACCAGAGCCAGAAGGCCATGAAAGAGTGTAAAAGAAAAAGACAGCATGGGGGTGGGGGGGGGTTTGGTAGTGGAAAAAGATGGAGGAAAGGGAGCAAGAAGTGAAGAAAAAGAGACACGTGTCCACAAAAGGCACGGGATGGAGGTAGACTCAAGGACACCTCCGTATTTGTATTTTCCCTTTTTCCTTTTGCAGGGGCTACAGCGTTATGTCGTCACGCCGTTTTCACACTACAGTAATGAGCTGCTAGCAGGGCCCCCCCCCCTTTTTCTTTTCTTTTTCACACCGCCTCTTCAGCTCCGTCAGCACACACATGGCACATGAATGGACAGCCTCCGTAATTCACCGAGCAAAAACCATCTAAGTCAAAAAAGAACTTCTGCACACAGAACTCGTATTCATACCAAAATATAATATCCGCGTAATATTTACAAATCTGCTTATTTACCATCGCAGAGACGACACACAACCATTCACCATCCATATCTAGAAGAAATTTGAAAAAGCCAATTAGACTAATGTGCATGTGTTTGGACTGTAGGAGGAAACCGGAGTGCCCGGAGGAAACCCAGCCAAGCATAGGGAGAACATGAAAACTCCACACAGAAACTCCCAGGCCCGGGACTTGAACCCAGGACCTCATTGCTGTGAGGCGGACGTGCTAGCATCTACACCACCGTGCCGCCTGATTCTCAACCCTTGCATCCTGGAAATATTTCAGACATTTTTTTCTTTCAGATATCATACTTGTATGTCTTTGAGAGTCTTTTTTATGTGCTTTTATAAGGCTGTAAAACAACGTTTCAGGATACGACACGAATATACCAGGAATGTGATAAACTACACACATGATACTCACAATATCCTGGAAAGGTACCTCACTCTTTAACAAATCCCTTTACAAATATATCTTCTTTAACAACTACAAACTCGTCATAAGCCTTCAACAAAGTAAAACTTTAAAAAATTTCCTGTCAAAGAAAAAAAAAATTACTATTTTGATGGCAGTACGTAATTCCCATTAGTATACACTACATGGAAACGGTGCAATCTGATTGGTTCGCTATCTGGGAGATAACAAACATTATCCCGAGTGGATAATGCTTATATTAAAATGGCTGACACTTACTCACGGTTTGTGACGGTCACTTGAATTATGCAAGGCCGTCGCCACACATCAAACTTTCTATTTTCGTCTGCATTTCTTGCGTTTCCATGTAGTACATACTACAGCTGGGTGTATAAAAACACGCCATTACAGAGTGCATTTTACTTACCAAAATTCTGAATGGGTTCAAAAGACACCTTCAGCTGCGCAGCGCTTATGCTAACGAAGCACATGGAGCTCACCTGACCCGCCTTTGTCGTGGTCAGAATACATTCCATCTCAAGGATTATTCAGAGACCTCCCCCTCGCCTTTTAGCGAATAATTGTTAAGTATGCTATTACACATACTATGCATACGACCAAAAGTTTGTGGACACCTAAACACTACGTAGTTAGGTATTACCGTGTTTCCCCGATATTAGGACCTACCCTGACTTCAGCAGAACGGTCCAAAATAAGCCCTACCCCAAAAATAAGACCTAGCTAAATCCAAATTTTGTCCCCACCCTCCCCTCATTTTCTATGAATGCACGCACGCCAGCGCTATTGACAGCAGCGCCACAGAGGAGAGACAGAAAAAGAGGAAGTTAAGGGAACAAAAACGGTAAGTATTATAAAGCAGGACTGAGGGGCATGATGGGG
>JAQMYF010000026.1:3816855-3827491 GCA_030014195.1 Neosilurus mollespiculum
GAAAATAAGCCCTATGGTGTTTTTTGAGCCGAAAAAAAAAATAAGACAGTGTCTTATTATCGGGGAAACACGGTATTTTTCAAACTCGCATATTCCAGATTGATTCTCCCTTTATGCTGTAATGAGCACCACTATTCTAGGAAAGCTTTCCACTAGGTTTTGGAGCAAAGCTGTGGGGATTTTTTCCCCTCCTTCGGCCACAAGAGTATTATGAGGTCGAGGACTGATGTAGGGAGAGGGGGCCTGGGGTGCAGTCGGCGGTTCTGTTCACCGCGAAGACGCTGACTGGGGTTGAGGTCAGGGCTCTGTGCAGGACACTGGCGTTATTCCACTTCAAACTTGGCAAACCAAGTCTTTATGGAGCTTGCTTTGGACATAAGGGTGTTGTTTTTTTGGATTCGTTTGAGCATATCAAAACATCCGGTACAAATGAGTGCTTTCAAATTTGTTGATCAAATGTCCACAAACTTTGGGCCATGTAATATGTAGGCTATATAATGTGTCTGAGAAACGTCTAAGCATTATTTTATTTTTTATTTTAAAAACAGATTCAGAAACGTTAATAGATAACATGAAATGGAAACTCAAGCACTATTTTTTGTACAATGTGACCGATTTCCAAGAGAAACAGCATATCTGGGTGGGGATAAAGTAAGCCAAAACTTTGGTTCTGACATTAGAATGTCTTGTGAAAACAAAACCCCGGATCCATACTCGGCCAGCAAACAGTCCTCGAGGATTGTTCATCTCCGGAACACCGAGCTCGGAGAAGGCGGCTACAATCCTGCATGTGTTGCTACTTGCTGTTAGGTTTGGACGCCGCTGATGCGTGAGTTGATTCAGCGTTCATTTTTTTGTTGGATGATTGATGGGTGAGAAGGAGGGAAAACAATACAACTGCTTATTATTTTTAACCCCAATTAGCAGTGTGGCTAGAAGCAAACGCCGTTAGATGTTAGTGGAAAATTACTGCCAAAAAAAAAAAAAAAAAAAAAAAACCCTTCTCTACTTTTCCTAGTCTCCTGAAATTCTTAAAATCTCTTTAAATTCTACATTTCTCCAAATTTCATAGCTGTTGCTTAAACATCACTCTTTTCCTGCCATTTTAAACAATTAAAACAGTTTTTCTCCCTAATTAGTTGTTTCCAATTCCCACCCATCAACTTTTGCCTTCCCTATCACATGACCACCACCGACCAGGGAGGGGTGTAAGCAAGCACACGCCCCACCGTGACATGCGATGCTACCGCCCGCCTCTTTTCGAACTGCTGCGCATGCGTATTTTGGGGGTGGCCTAACACACTCGGAGGGAAAGCGCTATCCGCCCCCTCATACGAATGCGCTCACAGACGCCCATGATTGGCTGGTGATCGCTGTGAGTGACAGGGAAGTGAGCGTATGCCATCCCTCCCTCCCGTGAGAGCTCAGCTCCCATGGACTCCTGGTATGCTAGCTATAAATTTTATTCAATATTGTAAGAAGAGTTATTGCATTCATTCATCATTTCATCATGAGTAGGCACTTTATCCTGGTCATATTTGTCAAAGGAATAAAACATGTTGGCTTGAACAAATTCTGAGCAGCGTTTGTTGCAGAATCATCACAACATTGAACGTTTTGCAATAGCATCGATAGCATCGAATCGTCATTCCAACTCCTTTCAAGTAGCAACCTGGTTTCGTCCCATTCTAACTTGTGCACAATTAAAAAAACTGGTGGGATAACTGCCATGTTGACCCACTCTGGGTATGACCTATTATCACCGGAAAACACCTGCTACCCACTGCCAGAACCTCATATCTCACACTGTAAAGCCTACCCACCTTGACGTCGGAAACCTTCATCCGCGTGCCTTCCTTGCCCACAAAGATGTCATCGATGTCCACTAGAACGTAGCGCTCCAGTGCGAGTGACAACCGCTTGCCTGTCAAGAAGCTCACGGCATCCACAAGGACCAGCTTGTGCAGCCAGAAGTTCAGGTTGTTGCCGAAGAGTACCCGCTGGATACCATCGTGAAGCCCGAGGTCCTGGACCACGGCCGCGTGCAGGGGTGCTGGAAGACCAGCGGCTTCTGGTGTCCTGCCCCGGGCCAACAGCACAGGCTCGTAGGTGGAGTGGTTGGACTGGAAGACGGTCCAGTCGTCTCCAGGGAGGGGTCCGCGCTCCACCTCGCGAGCTTTTGTGATGAGCAAGAGTGGCGATTTGGGATTGACGCTGCAGTCCCTTAAGCCAAGGTTAGAGTGTAAGAAGAGGGGGAATCCCTTTAGCTGGGCGCTCTGTAAACTGTTCTCGTTTGCCTTTATTACAGTGTAGTAAAAAGGGGGAGAGAGAGAGAGAGAGAGAGAGAGAGAGAGAGAGAGAGAGAAAGAAAGGGTGAGACAGAAAAAGACAAAGAATTTCATTATCGCTTCATTGAACATGAGTGGAAACAGATGACTAAACTCAAAGTCTTAATGTCCAAGTCATTGAACTTGATCTAAAAGGTACTTTCCCTTATTCTTGAGAACGAAGGCTGGAGCATTCTCTACTCGTTCCTATTCCACCCTTCTTTGGCTAGCAGATAGTGGGGGTCAAAAGGGGATGAAATGTTCTTTGGATTAAAAACAGTAAGCCTCGGCTTCCCAGGCAACCGTCTGTAAAATCTAAGAAAAACTTTCGCAACCATTTCTCAGGTCACCAGTAAACTTCAATCTGATTAATCACCGATTTCTTGCCATTACACGCGTTTTACGTTACGCTAGTTTTAGCACATGCTCTTGAAGACCAGCAACATCTGGACCTGCAACAAAATCGGTTTGCCTATTCTCCATATAGAGCGAGCTAAATCTCTTTACGAACGAAGGACCAGTCGTTAAAGCTATATGGAAGCTTGCCTTTTGTTTTCGGAAATACAGAATAATTAAATATAAAACATCGCTCGATATTTTTAATCTTCGTAGCTTTTCACAGGATTACGTTAGAAAATTGCCTCTGCATTTAACCCATCCAAAGTGAGCGCACACACACTCGGAGCAGTGGGCTTTAAACTGACCAATCCTGCGCTGCCTTACCACAAGGACTGCCCATGTATAGAAGCCCTAAAATTTGGTAAATAAACCGGAGACATGTTGAACAAGTGCACCATGCTCGTGTTTCGTGTTGGTGCTTCCGCCCAGGCCTGGAGGTAAGGTGATTTCTGGGTAATTAAAGCCGAGCGTGTTGGAGAGTTCTTTGTCCGCAGTGCATTTAATAATCATTCTAAGAGTCACGTCAATATTAAAGCTTCTGAGAGTGAACACCAAAGAGAATCAATTCCCTGATTCCAATTCGACTCACTGGAACTAAACAAGTCAGGATTTCAGGAGGAGGTGAAGAAACTGGCTCGCTGCACTTGAAACCACTGGTCTGTTGGTCAGACTGCACAAATTTAATGCAGTGCAGAACCCATTGTATATGCAAGAAATAAATATTGTATTACCAACATTTTGGACTCAATATGGCCAATTTTTTTTCCCCCCTGACTAACAGAAACCAGGCCCAAACGAATTGCCCAAGGATCTAAACTGAAGACACACTTATCACAATACGGCTAAGCTTTAATTCTTTCTTGTTTATTTGCAAGTATTATTAAATTGCATTTGTATATTTTTTTAACCAGATATTGCTTGGAATTGTTAAGGGCTTAAATATTCAGGGAAAAGCACTATATAAGTAAATAAAAGTAAAAAAAACAAAAAGAAAAAATTTAAAGCATTCACTGTTACCCCATCAGCTAGCTGGCTAAACTGCTAGTCGTTGGAGCGACAATCATTTCCACAGGAGTTGTCTTTTTAGTAACGCCGATTTTATTGTTGTATTCCTATTACATTTATTTATTATAGAACTTTCTCCCAAGTGATTGGGTTGATGTGATTTCTGATCCGTATTTCTTTTTTGAATTATTCATTGTGTTTGCACAACCCCTGCGCATCAACGTCCTTTATATGTGCAAGCTGCTCTTAATTAAGTCGAAAGTTATATGCTATATAAAAGTTATAATTTTGCAATGTCTCCTGATGATGTCACCAACTCTACCATTTTGGTGTGTCCCGATTGCGTTAGTACCCTTACATTCACTACACTATGCGCACTACTCACATAGTGAGTGAATTTCAGGGTAGTGTTGTCTCAAGACAGAAACGACCCTGACGTGATTACAGTCGAGTTACTTCCAGGAAGAATTAAACTGGGCTTCTTTCCAAATGGTGAATATGAACCAAATTCTTTGTTGATTCCTTTTTAAAAGACCAGTTAACATTCCTGTCGACTCCTCTGCTTTAGTGCCATTTAACCCTGTACGTTACACACAAATGTGTAAAAAGAAAAAAGGTCCAAAAGGTGATGGGAGAGACTGAAGAAAGGGAGATGCAGAAAAGTCTGTGCTTAATATAGCCTCGGGAGATTACACCGCGCCAAGTCCTGGCTGCAGTCACCACTTCCCTCATGGGAAACTGGTTCAGTTTTCAGAGCCATGTTTCTCCAGGATGTAACATCAGATGGGCTCAGAGCTGAAGTCACTGAGGCGTAGCAGGACAGGGAAGCAAAGGTTCTTAAGAGTACCGGCCAATCAGATGTGCAGTCAAAGCAGAGCTTTGGTAGAAACTATTTTACAAATATTTCTATTATAAGTCAGGTTCAGGATGATGGCTATGACGTCGCTATCGCTCCTGCAGCCGCTCCATTAAGGAGGAGGAGCTTAAACGAGATCAAACATTCATTAAATTCAAACGCCTAGTATTGTATAACATTAAGATTAGTGTAAACTTTCAGGAAAACGGTACTATTAACTGGTTAAATGATTGAGGCAACTGCATTCCCACTCTATTTATTAACTTTATACTCGTTCATTTTCTAAGCTGCTTGATCCTAATTAGGGTCGCGGGGAGGCTGGCGCCCATCCCAGCCGACTCTGGGCGGAGGCAGGTTCCACCCTGAACAGCTCTCCAGGCCATCGCAGGGCAACACACGTACAACCATTCACACCCACTCTCACACCTAGCGGCGATTTGGAACCGCCAATTAGCCTACTGTGCATGTTTTTGGACTGCAAGAGGAAACTGGAGTACCCGGACGAAACCCGCGCAAGCACAAAGAGAACATGCAAACTCCACACAGAAACGCCCCGAGCCCGGGAATCAAACCCAGGCCTCCTTGCTGTGTGGCGGACATTCTAAGCACTGCACCAGCATGCCGCCCTTAACTTCATACTGTTACTCGTTAGTAGTTTATTCACTCACTCGCTAATTTACTAAGCTGCTTAATCCTACTAGGGTCATGGGGAGGCTGGAGCCTATCTCTGATGACCCTGAACAGCTCGGCGGAAATGTGTTTACGACAAATTTATTCCTTGTCACTACAAGTCGTTCAATTTACAATACACTCAGACATCGTTACTATCGTTTTCTTCTTTAGACTCAATTGAGGTGTGTGCATGAGGTCATATACGTCATTCCAATCTGGGCAATCTGTAATTTATTAGTAACATTGTGCAAGGTAATACTCACCTTGAAGAAACCGACGATGCCCACTCCATACTCCACACAGTACTTATCAAGAAGTTCTCTATTCCAGGCATCCAGGTTGACATACTTGAGAATGTTCTCATAAATGACCAGTGTGAAGCGGCCCCGGTTCTTGTCAGTCAAAGTAGGCATATCGCCCTTTCCAGGGGCGATCTCAATCTGGTAGCGGAAGCGTCCTGATTCCAGGATGGCCACGATGTCTTGGCCCAACTGTGAGTAGAGACTCTCCACAAAAACCAGTACCACAGGGTCTGTGCGTGATGTGTCTGCTGGTTTGGCAGTTCTTGCAGGAAGTATCCTGGCTGATGGAGCGGAAGGGGTGGCGGCTTGCGAATCCTCCCAGTCGGCGGTGCCGTCATCGACGCTGTCTCCTCCACCAATATTTGCAGGTTCCAGTTCTCGCTTGACCCCATAGAGGAAGTAGGCTGAGATGAGCACACTAACCATGCAGAACAGAAAGAGCAGCAGTAGGCTGGTCTGCAGCGTGAGCTGCCTGTAGAGCCGTCTCACGCGTCCGCACACCAGCATCGTCACCCTACTGCCACTTGTATGAGTATATACACCGTCCTCGAGTCACTAACAAGTCAGCAAGTCTATCGTATAATGGCAAAAAGGAAAGGGTAGGATGAAGCAGAGATCCTCTGTGACGCATTTCATCATGTCACCATTGCAAAGGGCAGGAGGTCTGGTGCGGGCAGGGGACGGCATAGGTGAGGGTGGGCTTTCACTCACCTTCCGCGATGTGTACTGCCCGTCCCCGTGCACCAGCAGCCCCCTGCCCAACACCGTCACACCCCTCCGGATCTACCCTCTCCAAGTCCTTATCCTCTAAGCCAGGGTGGAAAAGATGATGGTCTGGAGGCTGGGTAAGTCAAATTTCTAAAGGACAAACTCGTCTTGCAGGGATGCGATCTCTGGATGGGTCATGCCCAAAGACACATGAGTGAGATCTTCATTTGGTCTGGGGAAGAAACAATTAGAGCAAACTGTTATTAGCAGGAAATGTGCAGCTTAAATGGGTCTATTCACCCACTAGGTATATTAAATAAACATGAAATACTGTGTCATATCTTAGAAATAAAATGGAATCAGCCACAATGTCTTTCTGAAACCATTTGCTTACTCCTGCACCCAAGTGTCAATGACCCAGCAACAGGGACGATGACATTAGTAAACACTGACACCTTTTATCCCCCCTCTAGAAATCATATGCCTTATTCTGTTTCTTAACACTTGATCTCAGACTTTTCCACTTTCTATGAATCTGTGTTGTGCTGCCAAATTATCCTGTATGCGCAAGATCATTCCACTAGTCACACAGTCTTATTATTACGGTGGTATAGTGGTTAGCACATCCACCTTACAGTAAGAAAGTCCTGGGTTCAAGTCTGGGGCTCAGGTGTTTCTGTGTGGTCTTCATGTTCACCCCGTGCTTGTGTGGGTTTCCTCCAGGTACTCCAGTTCCCTCCCACAGTCCAAAGACATGCACATTAGGCTAATTAGCCGTACCAAATTACCCCTAGGTGTGAGTGAGAGCATGAACGGTTGTGTGATGGTCTGGCGAGCTGTTCAGGGAGTATTCTGCCTTCGCCCAGTTGCTCCAAAGTAATACTTTGTTGCCTCAGGTCACGTCATTTTTACCCAGTGCACAACCTGTGCTGTAGACAATGGTTCCTTTCATTAAGAAAGCAAAAGGATGTATGAAAGCAGTGAATGGATTACAGGATAATGGCGGTGGCTTGCATTGATTAGCTGCGGCTTGAAGAGCGATCCTCATTCTCTATGCACTTCAAAGTGCAAAAGTCATTCTTTTCATCTCAAATGGAGCACTGAATACAAAAAAAATGAGGCTCAGGTAAGTAGCTAAAAAAAAAAAAAAAAAAAAAAAAAAAGATTTAGACCAATGCTGACGAAAAGAATGAAGACAGAAAATAGAAAGGTCTCGGAGAGGACACGGAGATGGGACACAATAAATCCAGCAAAAGAAAGGCGACGCAGAGAGCTGGCATGAAGGGCTTGTGATATATTGCCATCGCAGCCTTTCTTTTCTTGATGACCAAGCTTCCTTCTTTCCTTTCGCCGTCCTACCTGAACCTGGTGCATGGTTTGTTCAGGACTCGAGAATAGAAAGGGATTAGAAACCTCTGAATCCTCTTTATTCCCTTCCTACCGTATTCTAATCAAGTCATAAAGACCTGCTGTGCTTTTTTTTTTTTTTGTCATTCTGTGATGTGTACAGGCTTTACTTTTTGTCCGACTTGGCATACTGCTTGTGCTTACACGGCTGCCGAACAGGCCTGCAGGTCGTTTAACTACAGAGAGGTGTCGACATTGACGCAGAGAATAAAGCATAGCGACAAGATAAGGCTTGTTTTCAGGTGAAACATAGGTCCGTTTTCAAAGGCATCGCAGCAATCCACGTAATGTGTGGGTTACTGAACAAAGAATCAAAGTGTTTTTAGGTACAGTGGAAAGGGGGAAAAACATAAAAAAAAAAAAAAAAAGCATTAATACCAAAGCAAAGCAAGAACACAAAGACGACGAGGATGAGAAAAGCTATTTTATCACTTCAAAAGAAAGTACAACGCGGTAACTCTTCAAATTTGCGAGCTGAAATCATAGGCTTGGTAGTTTGGAGTCGTTTGAAGGAATATGATCAGATTTTCCCCTTGAGTGGATGCGCAGGCGTTGCGTAGGACTTCTGAAACTGGGCAAAAATTCCACAAGGGATTGTCTTGATGATGCCCGTGATTCCCAGCTCTCAGTATTCCCTTCCTCTTCCACCGCAGGCTTCATCTCAAACCACAATACCTGTCACTGGAGCTCTATTGTGTTGGCTGGAGGAACAAGAACAGCAGTCTGAGTGTCGTCGCAGATCGGATTACAGCTCCAGAGCTTTCCCCATTCATGGGTTAGTTCTTTAGTATGCATCAGTCACCTCAAGTTGAGGCAGAAGAGCCAGACTTTTGTCCTCGTCTTATATTTAACAGTAAGACTTCGAGGTAAGGCAAGAAGCGTTAATCACGAAGGGATGAACATCTTATAAAACCAACGCAAAGTTTGAATGACCAAATATACCAAATGGCTTCGTTTAAACAGAGATCCAGGCTTGATCTAGAAACCTAAAGGACGCTGTTAGGTTTTGCATTTTGATTTTGTGTGCACTGAATATTTCAAGGGAAAAAAAAGAAAAACAAAACAAAAAAAAAAGATGCGACTGCATTTCAATTCAAACAAATTCCAACATGCTGGGTTTTAGATACCCCCACCCCCGCTCAGACATTCCCTTACCTCATCAGTCCGGAGGAGAACACAGTTCATGGGTCCGTGGTCGACAATATTCTCGCTTTATTTTATGATTCTTCAGACTTTTATACATATTCACTGGGGTGAGGCAATACAGAATTGGCCAGTTCAAAGAAAGCGCTACACGCTGTTCACACCGGATAGGCTAGTTAGAGAGTGTGGTTTCCAAAAAAGGCCTGGTTAGTTTTTTTATTTGCTATACTGTATTAATCCCGAAAGGGAAATTTTTGCCTATGCACTTAACCCATCCAATGCCAATACACACACGTCAACAGTGAGCACACACACACTCGGAGCAGTGGGCTACCCGGAGAGCAGTTGGGGTTCGGTGCCTTGCTCAACGGCACTTCAGCCATGAAGGTGGAGGAAGGAAAGGTGCAGCTCACTCCCCCACCGCCACACATTTTTCCTGCTGGTTCGGGAATCAAACCAGCGACCTTTAGGTCCCAAAGCTGCTTCTCTAACCATTAGGCTACGCCTGCATTCACTTCTTGCAGGGTCGTTGATCTCTACATGTGCTCCTTGATTTACAGAAATACTACTACTAATAATAATAATAATAATAATACAAAAACAGAAAATGTGCCCACTTTTACCTAACAGACACAGAAACATTTTCCTTGGTTGTAAAACTGCAACAGTAAAAGATACCAAGCACAGCATTGTTCAAATATACACATCTGCTGATTTCATCTGTGGATATATAAATAAAAGTAATATAATATTCTGAAAGAAAAAGTGCTGATACACAGAAAAACAAACATCTTGACATTTACAGGACCGTCCGCACCTTCCATCCCGCTTCTCTTTCGTCCCACGTGCCTTTCTTTTTTATCCCGACACCGCCTTAGAAAGAAACGCTCCCTGCCTTGCAGATATGAAACCTATTTTCTGATGGCAGAATAGCTTGAACACACACTGTCTCAAGGGCATAGCGTACCGTAGCATACCTTGGTTTTGTGTGTGCAGTTAATTCTGCACCGAGAGAGAAAGAGTGAGCCAACTTCGAAAACATGATCTACTTTACAACTGCACAATCCAGAGTGCTAATAATGCAGACGTGCTAAAGCCAGGCTTTAATTGTAACGCTATACAGGGGTCACGGGAACTTTTATACAGTAACAATAATAAACAGTAAGTAAACAGTAATATCAAGAAAAGGGCGAATTCAAAAATTAAGGGATGCAGACCGTCTCCAGTTATGAGGTGACGTTAGGACAGGACAAAAAGAACCCGTATGGATCTGTTCGACAAAATGAATTTCCCAGAAAATGCAGGGAAGGAAGGAAGATGGTTCTCGAGCTGAATGACTGCTCGAGCAATTAAAGTGGAGAAGAATAAAAGCGCACAAAAGATCCGGAGTAGGAAAAGCTTTCCCGTGCCTTCTTAAACCTCGCCTTTCTTGTTTGATTTCAAAGCGAAGAGATGGTGCAGACTGACTGGTGGGATAAAGATTCGATGGAAAAGAGAACACACGCTTGAGCAGCTCAGAACATCAGTGTGGCGCTGACTGCTGTTCAAAGCCACTGGTCGATTTCTGGCTTTCTGGTCCGAGTGCGTGCGCCAAACATGGCACCGGCTGGCAGTTAACCTTGAACGCTTCGCCGCTGAACTGATACTGATTTCTCCTAAAACTGTGCCTGTGGGCAAACCGAGGAATCAAAGAATTACGAAAAGAAATTCATAGTAAGACATTCTTCTGGAGCTGTCATGACTGACCCTGTCTGATTGCTCCGTGGGGGGGGGGGGGGGGGGGGGGGGGGGGGGGGGGGGGGGGGGGGGGGGGGGGG